>JAEANM010012702.1:0-14698 GCA_017656035.1 Myanophis thanlyinensis | reverse complement strand
GGTGTTGTTTCTAGCCTAACCTTTATTGCCCTGCTTACAGAAACTGCCCACCCAGTCACATGACACCCCCAGCCACATCCACTTTGCCACATCCACAGAACCAATACTAAAAAAAAATTGAATTCCACCACTGATCCTAATGATTATTCCAATTGTGAGAAATGACAGTGAGAGGGAGGAAGAAAATTAGATCACCTTAAAGGCGCACAAGGAGAGTTGTACAGGTGGTTCTCTCATGAAGCATGGGTGGTTCAAACCCTGTATTGTCAACCTGTGAAGGGATTTGGAATGATAAAATGTAAGAATTGGAAGGGATTTAGTCCAGCTCCTTGTCCAGTGAGGAATCTTCAAGTACAGCTATTATGTACACCAGGGGTGTCAAACTCGATTTCATTGAGGGCCGCATCAGGGTTGTATTTGACCTTGGGAGGCCGGGATGGGTGTGGCCAACTCAACGTCACTCGTGTTGGTGGTGCCTGTGGTGGCTCAAACGCTCTGCCAGTGAAAACGGGCTTCCGAGATCCATTTTCAGCTGTGACAGCCTCCTGAAACTATCTGCCAGCAAAAATGTAGCTTGGGAGAGACACAGTGCTCCTGAGCTCCATTTTCACTAGCATGCCGGTCCTTCATTGTTTCCAGGGCGGCCACATGGGCAGATCTAAGCACCCTGTGGGCTGGATTCGGTCCCCGGGCCTTGAATTTGACACCCCTGTTGTACACAATGCAGTATATATAATGGCTTGGATGGCCACAGCAAGTGGCTTTTGGCTGAATTCCAAAACTAAGACTTGGTTGTTGCTGGTACTTAGATGGGAGATTATTACTTGACATATTTTTTTCCCACGATCTATGCAATCATGTTACCAACATGTAAAGTTTATCATACATATTGTTTTACAGTTATCTTGTTCGTATACATATGTCTTTTGCTATATATTTTTTGTGAAAGTAAGAAATGTGTAAAGGAATGGAGAGATGACTACAAAAGGGAGGAAATGTTAAGGAAGATGAAACAGCAACATAATTTTTTGGAAAGTGGAAAGCCTGAGAAAAGAAACCCAAAGCACCGTCCACTTGGTTCTCTTTGATATAAGATGGGGCACACAGAATATTCTGACAGGTTCTCAAGATTGTGTTACGATATGTCTATAACAATAAAGTAGCTTTTTTTTTTAATCCTTGTGATGCCAGTTTCCTGACCTCCTCTATCTTGAAGGATTAACCAAATACATGAAACCCAGTCAAAGCAGACTAGAGAGATAAAACAGTTTGTTTTGCAGGATTTCAGCTTATACAGTATATGGAAAAATACCAGAAGACTTAACAAAGAATAGTAATTACAAAACATGTTTCCCAAGTTAAGAGATGGATTCTATACGGATGAAGTGATGGCACTCAGGTGGAAAGTGCTGACAAATGAGGAGCACAAACTATGACCAAGCCTTCTCAGAAGATATAAAAGGGACAAAATTCTAGTATTTTGGAGGCATCAAATCTTCGGAAACTCAAGTTTTGTCTGCTGTTTATATTGAGGGATTGTCTAGGGATGTACATGTGTACTTAAACTGCATGTCAATGTATGAGACAGCGAACACATGAGCATTGAAACGGGGAATGAGGAAGAGTGATAATTTGTATTTATTTGTTTGATTTCGATTGCCATGAACTTCATTATGCAACTGCACAAATAATACAAATTATACAATTCATGATGTGTCACAACCTCGTGATGTGTGTAATGTTATGGCTTCTGCAAGATACCTACCACTGATCAATAGTACTAGAAGGCATAACAAAATCTTTATGAAGATGGAATGTAGTTCTTGACCTTTGAGCATGTAAGTTGTAAAAGATAAGGCTTAACTCATATGCCTCTGCACCTATTTTATCTGGTCTTCCCAGACTATTCCAAAACCCATATTGACTATCAGCTTAGGTTTGGGACCCTTCCACCGAAAAAGGATTGCTCCAGCCAACTTCACCTTTTCATTTAAAGTTGAGTGTTTGTTTTTATATTACAAGCTTGTGGGCTTTATCATTTGATCTCAAGTGAAACAGATTTAATTGATGTATCTATTTTATTTATTTCAAAAATATAATAATAACACTTGTGCTAACATCCTGCCTTTTCTTTTGGAGCTCAAGGGAATCTGCTTGGAGAATCTCCCCTTATTTGATACTTCCAACAATAACCCTGTAAAGGAAAATAGGCTGAAAAGTCAGTGGTCAGTCCAAGGTCATCCAGAGATTTTAGTGGTCATCTAGGTTGATCCTGGATATACCCGACATTAGGGGTCCCCGGGCCATGGCCCACTACCCCACAGCCCTTTTGGAACCAGGTTACACAAGCAGCAGGCCGACGTATACATGTGTACACACAGCTCAACGTGTGAGTGGCGGGCCAGTGCACGTGCAGACATGCACACAGGTCAACTTGCACAAATTGAGGTGTGTGTTCATTCACATGTGCGCCGGACTGCCATTTACAAAGTTGAACTGCACGCATGCGCCTGCCGGTTCCCTGTTTCTCCTCCCCTCAGCCAGGCCGCCAAGCCACAAAGGTTGAGGACTGCTACCCTACACTACATCGGTCATTAAGTATAAATAAGTAATTTATGAGTAATATAAAACAGTAGAGCTTATAATATGCAGGACAAGCTCATCCTGATGCAATGATGCCTTGCCCGAATGATGCCGGCAGGTTTTGTTGGAATTATAGCTTGCAGTGTTTCCCATCAGCTGGAAAATCCAGACATTGTGGTTATAACATGTCTTCATCTTACAACTATTTGTTTAGCGATTGTTCGAAGTGACTCACAACTAATCTTATGATCGTCAGAGTATCCCCATGGTCACATGATAAACATTTGAGTGATTGGTAATTATGACATGTAATTATGTAATTATTGCAGAATCCTGGGTCATATGATTGCCATTTGTAACTTTCCCAGCCAATTTTTCCCACAAGCAAAATCAATGGGTGAAGGTGCATTTACTTAACGACTGCATGATTCACTTAACAACTGCCTTTCTTATCAATGGAAATTATGGTTCCAATTGTGATTGTAAGTCAAGGAGTACCAGTATTGAGTCATCATAGGGATGATATGCAATCAACTGTGGATTCAAGAATAATCAAGCTTAACACTTTGACATGAGTTAATGAATACCAATATTTGAGATTTTAGCTCACAACTATCAACAGATAGTTGCCACAGACTAGCACTTGGTAGAGAAGCCAGGAAGATCCTTGGAAAAGATATTCAAATGACACGACTTAACTATTGTGCTTACAAAGATTAGAATTGTGCAAGTTATGGTATTCCTTGTCCCACTCTTTGTGAAGCAAAAGTTGGATTTGAAGATGCAGAACAGGAAGAGTATTGACGGCTTTGAACTTTGGATCAACGGATCATTCAATAAGTCAGCCTAAGGTTCTCAGTCAAGGTGTAAGTGGTCGTGCTCAAATCACATTATGCAAAGACCAAGCTCCATTGAAAAGCTTTAATTCTGAAAATTAAAGAAAGATGGAAGACTAGAGGATGACCAGCATCTTACAGTGGCAATGAAGACACCATTGGAAGACTTGAAATGACAGATTAGGGACAGACAGCCACGGAGAAAATCTATCCATACGGTTGCTAGGCGTCAACAATGATTTGATGACACATCATCATCCTCCATCATCATTGTCGTCATCATCCATTATCATCCTCCATCATCATCATCATCATGAAGAGACTGTTATGGGAGTTTCCCCACTATATGAATCCATATCTAGGTCAATCTGGAAAATTTAGATTAGACTTCATCCAATCTCCATGGAGTGGGAGAGGCAAGAAGATACCAGAAAGTCCTAAAAGATGCTCTGGCAAATGAGTCTTTGCTTGAGAAAAAAGAAACAAGAGGGAAATTGTTAGGCTGGGGGATTTTTTGAGATGAGTGGGGGGTTAAGAGACACAGGTACAAGGAGAGGCACCAAAGGGATTGGTGGGCAGCGAAGGTGGGCAGATGTGCTGCCCTTGAGGTAGGGGCTTGGGGGCGGGGCTTGGCAAAGGTGGGCGGGCCAACACGTGGGAAGGAAAGGGCGGGACCTGTCACCGGTAGGAGGGACCGAAGCTGCTTCTTCGGTGGAGGTGTTGCCCAGGTGCTGAAGGGGGAGGGAAGGAGGGAGGGGGTGGAGGGCGCCCCCCGAGAGGGGCAGTTAGGGCACATTTTCCTGCGGCCGGAAGCGGAAACCGCCTGGTATTTCCGGCGCTCCGCGGGCGGGCGGCCATGTTGCAGGGTTGGATCGGCGCAGCGGCTTTGGCTGGGTCCCGCGGTGGCCGGTAGGTTGCGGGCTGCTGGCGCCTGCCCGGGCGCGGCCAATCCCCGAGGGGGGGCGCTGCAGCTGGGACTCGACTCCAGGCGGGGCGGATCGGGGGAGGGGAGGGGAAGGGAGGGGGGGGCTGCTCGGCCTCGCCTTCTTCTCTCCCCCCCCCCGCCCCCCGCTCTCCCCGCCACGGGATGCTCCTCCCTTGGCGCTCGCCTCGCCTCGCCTCCCCGCCCTCTCCCGGCCGGTCTGCGGGGAGCCCCCGGCCGCCGCTTCCCGCGGGGACTCGCCGGACGAGACACACCCCTTCCCCAGCCCGAGCCGCCTGTCCCGTCCCGTCCCGTCCCGTCCCGTCCCCGCCCCTCTTTTGCCTTGGCATCGTCCCTTCGTCGTCCTCCTCCTCCCGGCTTACTTTGGCTTTAGTTTTCGGGGATGGGGAGGGGGGGGGATTGGAAATCCTCCCAGCCCCTGCGGCTGGTCTCTTCCAGCTGTCAGGACGGAGCCTTGTTATTTATTTTTCCCTCCTCCCCTCCCTTCACCGACCTGTCATCTTCAAGATCAGGATCAGTTTTTGGGAGAATTCATCCTTTTGGATTAAAAAAAAAAAAAAGGCCGATTTTGCTGCTTCTGCCTTGGCCGGCGTTGGTTGCTCTCTGGGCAGCTTCTCCAAAAGAGAGGGAGAAAAAGTGGGTTGCCATTGGGTTTTGTAGGTTATTGTTTTGCACCCACTTTTGGTTGGGAGCATATCTTGGATTGAATTGATAGGGAGCCCTTCCTCTCCCCCACCCCCTCTTGCTTCCCCACAAGTTTTCATGGCCACAAAGAATACACATGAATAATAACATCTCACAGGTGACAAATATATATTGGGGGATGTAGATTCCACGGTTAGGGCAGAAATGCTTGTCATTCTCAAGATTTTTGCTGCCTTGAACGCCAGAGATCAGATGCAGTTTCGAATTTCACTGATTAATGTGAAGACCCAAAACTATTTTATTTTTTTTGCAATTTCGAAGGCCAAATACAGAAAAAAGGTGCTACTGTAATAATACATCCGGGAACAGTGATCACAACATTTCTTGGACTTCTTCAGTCATTTGTGGGCAAAACATAAGGTTGCAGCTATTTGCTTATATCTCTATATATTTCAGTATCACAACAGAGATCCACCTCTTGCAAAGCTCTAGGAATGAATTAAAAGAAAATGGATCTTTGCTTGGAAGTATTTATTTTTCGCTCGGCGTCTATGAAGTTAATTTGTGGCGTACGTCTTTGAGAAAATATCCGGAGTAACTCTTAAATTTATTTTATCAAGCAAGTTTTCGTCAAAAGGCAAAGTGTCCTCTTGTAACTGTGGTGTAAGTCTTAATTCATTTTGGTTAATGTACCATCCACTCTTTCAAAACCAACTGGCATCTTTCACTGATGAATGTGAAGACCCAAAACTATTTTTTTACATTAAAAATTTGATAGCTTTAATTTCTCTTTGGGATTGTGACTATTGGCCACCATTTTTTTTATAAAAGATCATTTACATCACATATTCACTATGGTTAATAATTTGTCGTGCTTTTTAGAGTTTCTCTCTCTCTCCTCCCAAGTCTTTGTAAAAACATCTACCCACCATTAAAACAGGTGAAGCTAAAACAGTATAAGCTTGAGTTCTGTTAGGTTTGTTTTTCTTGTTACCCAAATTCTGGAATAACAACTACTCAAAGCCTAAAATAAACTAATAAGTGAGCCATTTTGGTTGTAAGGAGGAGCTGGCTAGAACTTAAGACCTATTTACCAATAGGGCATAAATTATACTGAATGTGTTGTGTGAGAACACTTTCCAGTTGTCTTGCATTGCAGCTTTATGTGTATTTGTTTGAAAGTTACTCTGCCTGTGTAAAGAACTTATTCCCTGATAAGTGTTCACAATTGTGGCAACTGGATGTGTTGTTTTTGATTAACAGTTATTTCTAGCAGGACTTGAGTGGCACCACAATATTTGAGTTTGAATTTGATCCTAAATGAGTGATGTTGAGAGGTCATTTAGTGTATGATAGAGATAATTATTTGGGGAATTGGTTTCGAAAACCTTTTTATATAATCTGCTTTGTACATCTTTGAAACAGTTATTTGAAACATTTTTCTGTTTTACAAATGTGTCCAGAACGTGCAAGAGACTTGTTTAATTCATCTTTTCATTTCATGGAAAAATTACAATGTGATGTGCAAAAAACAAATGCCTATTAATGGACCAAGCTGACTGATACAGAGTGACTAATACTGTATTTGGAAGAGGCACTTTTACTTTGGGTGCACAACAGTGTTGTGTCATTAATTTTCTCCTCCCTTAGTGACTGATCATCCTAATTACATGAGAGGATTGTGTCATGCTGCAGTGCTATCACTCTGATATGTTTTCTGTGTTCATAACATGATATTATATGAAGAATGGAGACAATGAACTGGGCTAAGTTACTGTTAAACCCAAATCTGATCTCAATTGCCATGAGATTGAATAAAAACTAGAGCCTGTCGGAATGGAACCTTGTTGAATATTTAATCACTGCAATCAATCATGTTTTGGCTAATCATATTTTGGCTGGATATTATATTTTACTAGGTTTGCATGACGTGTGCACAACAAACTAAACAAATCACATAATAGTTTAATAAATGAACGAGCTATGTATTTTGATTATTATTCATGAACTCCTAGGCTTTTAACACAATAGACTCATAATTTATATTATTTTTAATTGGTATATTTTTATCAGTTTATAAGAGTTCATGAGTTGGAATAGACATGACATTCTGAGGACTGTTTAGTGACTGAGACACTAGGAGCCTGGACATGGCTTAGCTTAACTGTTCTGTATGCAAGAGAGTTTGTTTGTCTTTGCTAGCTGGGCAGTTGGGGCACTTGCTATTTCTTCTATCACGTTGCAAGAGCTGCATGGGTATTGTATACATGCATCATGTTTTATATTATATATAAAGAAGTTTCTTCTATTTAATGAAGCCTGCTGAATAATTTGTTTGTGTGCTGGCTGGATTGCAACAAACTCTGACAGGTTATGAACCCAGAACGCACAGAAAAACACACAGTAAGATTGAACTATAATCAAGTTGAGGGACAGCCTGTGTTCTAAGCAGAAGAGAACAAGCTGTGAAAGTTTGCAGGATGGCTGTTGAATTCAAGGAGCGTTCTCTGCCTCAATTGGGTCAGAAGAATTCTATTATTTGGGCTGCAAAGATGGAATGTTTCCTGAAGGCTAAGGAGTTCTGGCTCCCCAGGAGCCATTAGCAGCTGCAGATCAAAGGAAGCATGATAAGGCACTGGCCTACATCATCTTAAGTTTAGAAGATTAACATTTTTTGAACGTGGTTAATTTTAAAAGTACCAATGAAGTCTGGCTGCAATTAAGTAGTGTACATGTGACTGTGTCTGCAAGCAATATTGTACAGTTATCCAAGCACTTATACAGAGCTCAGTTAGATCCAAATGCATCTGTTGAAAAGCATTTGCAACACATCTTTCTCCTTTGTGCTGAGGTTGAGAATCCAAAAGAATGGGTTACTCTGTCCTTGTGATCTATGGAGACTGAATCAGATTAACTGAGAGAAATCTCATTTACTGTTTAGCTTAGTTTCCAACTCAGTCTGATCAATGCGAGACATGTTCCTTAGAGGTCCGAGGAACAGATAAACATTTCTCTTGGATTCTCAGCCAACTATGAAGTAAGATAGCAAGTTCCCGCCTCCCTCTTCATCAGCAAATTTAAAGACACTGAAAAAGGCTGCTTTCGCTACTAATTGCCTTCCCCACAAAGGGGGGGCGACCTTTAAAGTACCGACGAGCATTGCAGGCTTTGGTCTGAGCTGTGGTTTGCTTTAATTGACTCAGCTGTTTGGCGCTGAGCTCTGCAGTGATTTCCAGACACTGATGGCTGTTTCGGCTTGCTGACCATCCGCAGCGTGCCAAAGAGGCCATCGGGGACCCAATCAGGTCTGCATGACTACTGGTGCTTATGGTTTCGGTCAGAACTGCCGCCCACCCACCCACCCACCCACCCACTCTCTCTTGCTGGCTCTCTCTCCCCACTTCTGGCTGGCTGCTGCATTGCTGCAGCAATTAGGGAAAGCCTCTGCCTTGTTTGCAAGCGTGGTGCCTTTTTGTCTGCAGGAGCTGCGCTGCATGCCAACACTTGCTGTTCCAGCATCTCGCTTTGCAAGTATGCTATTTAGGAGAGGCGTGGCTCCTCTGAGGGATTTCCTGGGGAGTTCTTTTGCCTGCTTGTTTGCTTTTCTGCTCCCTGATTCTCAGATCAGAGTGAGTTACCAAGCACTGCCAGGATTTATTTTTTTTTGCTGCTTTCCTGGTCTTTAAGAGAGAGAAGATTAGAAGGAGATTTCTTGCTAACATCATATTGCTTCACCTGTGGACTGCCCCTCACAAATCCTTCTGATTCTTAAGGTTGTAGTACGATGGAGGTTTCTACTGAAAGTACTCAGGAATCCAGGGAGGAGAGGAAACTTGGACAGAATCCTCCATCCCAAGTCCAACAAGGGAAGAAATGTTCTGGAAAATCAAAATCTTCCTCCAGAGCTGCATCTGACAAATTCAAGGCTAAGTCTTTGGAAAAGTCTTCCAAGTCCGATGAGAAGGATGCCTTGAGGAAACAAAAAGCGATAGAACGTGTTCTTGAGAGGAGTTCTTGAGAGAGGAGAAACGTTTTCAGACCTTTTCTGAAGCTGAGGTATTCACCCCTCACAATCCTTCCACCAGCACTACAGGGGCTAGGCAGCATAGGCTTCATATCTTATACCCTGAAGGTACCAGTGACATGTCTCAGACATTCTTTGACCCAGGCTTAGACAGACCCTCTTCTTACCCTCACTGATCTGGGAGACAAGATGTTCCTTCTCAGCACCAGAAGCTACCTTCACCCCTACAGCTGCAGTACTCAGGAAGGGGGAAGACCAACCTACCATTTCTGAGGTTAAAACCTTGATCATGGAGGCTATTGCTCAAAGTTTTGCAGGACTACAACAAGCACAGATCCCTGGATCCTCTTCTGCCTTTCCCTGAACATTTTGCTCAATCCCAGGCTCCTTCTAAGGAGGCTTGTCCTCTGGGCATCCATTCCTCTGTCTCTTCTGTCAGGAGCAGAGACTCCCTGATGGGGGAGGAGGAAGTTAGAAATTCAGTTCTTTCTGAAGATGAAGATCTTAAACCTGATCATCCTTTGTAGGCCTCTTTCCCCCTAACCCTTTTAGGTCCTTGCTTCACAAGGCTAAAGCTACAGCCCAGTTAGGAGTCCCCCCTTCTTCATCTGAAGTGGGGGTGGGGTCCCAGGACCCCGACAATCTTTTTTTTTCTATGCCAGTAGTGGAGAGTGAAGAAATTCCCACTCCTCAGCTCATATTGGAGGTCCTTAAGAAGCAGTGGGCTAACCCTGGTTCCCAGTCTTTTCCCTCTGAGCGACAAAAGGTTTTATCATGTGGGAAAGGACTTCTCTGAGGTCCTTCAAGTTCCCACGGTAGACAAACCAGCGGTGGCCTTAGCTTCCCCTTCTTTGTTATCAGCTGATGCAGCTGAGAGTCTTGAATTGGAGGACAAGTGGGTAGAGATGACTCTGCACTCAGCTTATCAGGTGGCAACCTGGGCAGTTAGAGCAGCAGCTGCTGCCACCTTTTTTAACCGTACCTCTCTCATGTGGCTGCCAGATGCAAGAACAGATTCCATTAGAAGATACCAGACTGCAGCAGGATGTAAATAAATTAGTTGCTGCAGCTGAGTTCTCTGCAGACAGTACTCTAGATTCTATTAAGTTTGTTTCTAGATCCATGGCATCTTCAGTAGCTTCACGTCGCTTGCTATGGTTTCACCACTGGCAGGCTGACATGAGGACAAAGTGGAGATTAGCATCAGCCACTTTTCAGGGTGGCAAGTTGTTTGGGGAGGCTCTTGACCCTATCCTGGTTGAGAATAAGGATAAGAAGAAGGTTTTCCTTTCCCAGTATAGGAGGGTGGATAGATGCCCTACCCCTTACCACTATAGGCCCTACTTTCAAGCTCAGGAGCCTGCTCCCGAGTCCCATCCTCGACCCTTTTTCAGAAGGCCTGACTGTTCACAGGATAGGGCAGGCTTCCATGACAGATATAGACCACAGCCCCAGGTTAAATGTTCCTTTCGGGGAACGGGAGGTTGGCCTTTTCACAGACAGAAATGACGCCCTGAGGAACTCCCCATTGGCGGTCGTTTAAGTTGATAGATGCTTGGGTTGTTGAATGGTATGGGAAGGGCTCTACCTGTACTTCATCTCCATTCCCCCGAGGAACTTCGTCACCTGTCACACTCAAACAGATATAACAAAGAGACATCTCATGGAAGAGGCAGTCCAGCATTTATTGGACATACAGGCAATCGAACCTGTTCCTATAGCCCAGAGGGGCAAAGGATTTTACTCAATTCTGTTTGTGGTGCCAAAAGCCTCGGGGGGATGGAGAGCTATCCTAGACTAAAGAAGTTGAATCTTCACATCAAGTATCGAAGATTCAAAATTCAATCCCTCTGCTCTAACCTGGAGGGAGTCAGAAAGAGTGACTTTCCATCAACCTCTCGGAGGCATATCTTCAAATTTCTATTTTCCCAGCCCACAGACGATTCCTGTGGTTTTGCTACACAGGATGCCATTTCCAATACAGGGCTCTTCCATTTGGCCTGTCATCAACCCCAAAAGTCTTCACCAAGGTCCTGGCTGCCCTGACTGCTCACATCAGGGCCTTTCCGCTCAGGATATTATGTTATTTAGACATTCTCATAATGTCGAGATCATGGCCTCAGGCACTCAGAGATCTTGAGCTGATGATAGAGGTGCTGTAGGACCACGGGTTCATGATCAATTTTGACAAGAGCCACCTGGAACTATCCACATGCCTTCAGCATCTGGGAGCAATTATTAATACGACTCTGTGTCAGGTTTTTATCTCGGGGGACCATCAGAAGTTAACCCTTCAGGTTGTGCAGAGCTCCGCAGTCTCCCTGGCCCTTCTGTCTCAGCTCCTGGGCAAAATGATCTCATGTATAGACATTGTGCCGTGGGCACTGCTTCATTCACGACCAATCCTGTGGTTCCTTCTCCCCTTCCAAAGGGCGAGTTGCAGCAACGACCATACCAAGGTCAAAGTTCCACCAGAGGTTCTACTGTCCCTATGGTGGTGGCGATCAGAGGCCCTCACCAAGGGGTGTTTCCTCAAGGAAACAACGCGACTGACTATCATGACAGATGCAAGTCTCTTCAGCTAGGGAGCACATCTGGAAACTTTCATGGCTGAAGGTCAGTGGACAGAGTCAAACCTGAAGCACATTATAAACTGGCTGGAGCTGAGGTTGGTCCACCTGGCTCTTCTTCACGTCCAGTCGGAGATTCAGGGGAGAAACATTCTGGTCATGACAGACAATGTGGCCGCAAAGGCACATTATCAACAGACAAGGAGGCACACACTCCCGGTCCCTCATGGCAGAGGCGAAAGCACTGTGCGTCTGGGCGGAGAACCATCTCATCTCCATCAAAGCCCAGCATATTTCTGGAGTGGCAAACACCCAGGCAGACTGGCTCAGTCAGGCCAAAGTGGACCAGATGGAATGGCAACTGCATTCAGGGCTATTCCACGAACTTTCGGAGAGATTTGGCAGACCAGTTGTCGACCTCTTTGCTTCCCCCAGAAAATACACAGCTGCCCAGATACTTCTCCGGGTTTCAAGTACCAGGGACAGAAGGAGTGGACACACTCCTGTATGCGTTTCCCCCATTCCCCCTCATTCCCAGGGTTATCAGGAAGCTGCTGGAGGTGGAGGCAGAATTGGTGCTGGTGGCCCCGCACTGGCCCAGACATCCTTGGTTTGTGGATCTGGTGGGTCTCTCGATTGCCAGACCATGGAGGATTCCTCAGGACAAGGTTGTCCTCCGCCAGGGGTCCCTAATCCACCCAGAGCCTCCGTGGCTTCAATTGACCGTCTGGCGCTTGAGCGGGAGGCCCTGAGTAAGGGCAATCTGTGGGCCAAAGTCATCAAGACAATTCAGGCCTCCAGGAGGCCATCGACTAACAGGATATATGACGCCACTTGGTGAGCCTTCTGCTCTTGTTGTTCCAGAGCCCTAGTGGACCCATCTTCTGCATCCATAGCTCAGATCCTGGAGTTTTTGCAGGAGGGATTGGACAAAGGACTTTCTCCTAACACCTTACGGAGACAGGTGCTGGCCTTGTCTACGGTCCTGCTGTGCGGAGAAAAGGGGTCCCTGGCACTATACCCTGTAATTCGCAGTTTCCTGAAGGGCGCCACTAATCTTAGTACACCTGTGGTCCACAGATACCCAACCTGAAATTTAACAAAAGTGCTCCAGACACTTACCTCGGCTCCCTTTGAACCTATCCGAACTACCAGCTTATGCTTCTTGTCACTTAAGGTGGCTTTTTTAGTCGTGATTACCTTGGCTAGGCGTATTTCGGAATTGGTGGCCTTCTCGGTTCGTGAGGACCTTTGCATCTTTCAACCCAAAAGAGTCATCTTGAGGTTGGATCCTTCTTTCATCCCTAAGGTGAATATGTGGTTCCATAGGATCCAAGAACTTATTTTGCTATACTTTTGCCCCAATCCAGTTCACAACAAAGAAAAAGAGTGGCATACTTTGGATGTGCATAGGACCCTAAAGGTTTATATTAAACGCACAGCATCCATTAGAAAGATGGAGTCCCTTTTTGTGACCTTTCAACCCGCCTCTTTAGGGTCCAGAGCTTCACCATCCACCATTGGGCGATGGATTAAGCCATGCATCGCAAAGGTCTATGAGTCTCAAGCCTTGGTGCCTGACAGCCCATTCTACGAGAAGTGCAGCTACTACAATGGCCTGGTCTACACGAGCTTCAATAGAGGAGATCTGCAGAGCTGCCACATGGTCATCCCTTTGTCCTTTCATCAGACACTATAGGTTGGATGCCTTTGCTTTGGTGGATGTGGCATTCGGGAGACGGGTTCTCCAGCAAGTGGTGTCGGATAGGGGGACACAGGACCAGACAGGCCCACCCTAGGGACTGTCAGCTTGGGTATGTTCCATTCTCTTGGATTCTTGACCTCAGCACAAAGGAGAAGGGGCATTGGTCTTACTTGATACGTTTCTTCTCTTTGTGCTGAGAAGAGAATCCAAACCCGCCCATTTTCAGTCTGGTCATTTGAACACCGCAATAGATTTTGATAGGAGCTCTCGTATTAATCCAGGAACCTCATCAGAAACTGGGAGGCTAAACAGGAAGTGAAATGTCTCTCAGTTCATCTGACTCAGTCTCCATAGATCACAAGGACAGAGTAACCCATTCTCTTGGATTCTCTTCTCAGCACAAAGAGAAGGAGCTTATCAGGCAAGACCAATGCCCCTTTTGTTGAGTGGAATGCATATTTCTGAATCTCAGAAAGTGCTGTTGGTGTTAAATAGCCTGGATGAAACATGGGACATTGTTGCTGTAGTATTTGAGTACAACCCAAATACTTGTTTGATTGCTGAACAAATGCCATTTTAGAAGGAGCCACAAGGAGAAATTCCTGAGGTGGGACCCAAGGAGCAGAGAGAGAAAAGTAACAGACTGGTTGTCTGCAAAGACCAGAGTAACAGAAGAGATCGTATACAGCCCAGCAAATATTTTTTAGCAGAGAGAACAGGAACAGTGGCGGTGTTTCATCTGTGGTGATAAGACTCATTTAAAGAAAGACTGTTTAGAAGGCAGAAAAACAATAGATGGACAAGCTGCTATTGCAAAAGTTACCTATTGTAATAGCAGAGACAAATGGTTAATAGAGATTGGGGCTAGTCAAACAATTGTTAATAATTCTAAATTGTTTTTCAAAATGGATCCAGCCAATGGAGATGCAGTAGCCTTGTCAAATGGCCAGAAGGCTAAAGTCGTTGTAAAGGCAGTATGCAGATTCGATGTCTGGAAAAAAGATTTAATGACATATTATGTGTGCCTGAAATGGAGCATAATCTATTGAGTGTCTCTAGTCTAGGCAAAAAAGGAATTGTGACCATATTTGTAAATGGGAAGTGTCTCATAAACAGAAATGGGACTGTATGTGCACAGGGCATAAAACGTGTTGCAGGGACAAAAGGTTCAATGTGCCCAAACTTTTGGAAATGTGGCGCAACATGATTCATGCATTCATTTCTTGCACAGAAAATTGGCCATACCAGCTTCAGAGTTTTGCAAAAGATGCAACAGTTTGGAGAAGGATTAAATTTAAAAGGGTGTAAGGCAGGTGTAGGGAACCTTGGCTCTTTCATGACTCATGGACTTCAACTCCCAGAATTCCTGAGATAGCACCTCTTGCCTTAGCT
>JAEANM010012701.1:2278-14698 GCA_017656035.1 Myanophis thanlyinensis | reverse complement strand
CCCCTCGCGGTCATCTATACGAACCCTGTTTCCTGTGTTTTCCTTAACCGATTTGGACCGGGTTTTCGGCTACAACAGTTTATTAATGTCATGAACATCAAAGGGCTTTGAACAGTGGTAGCTACCACCTTGATTTTTTTTTTATTTCTTTCATGGCTGCTGCTGATTACATAAACGATCCCAATAATTGGGCTATTGACATCACTGAACAAAAATAAATCCATAGATACAGTGAAAGGAAGTTGTGGTATAGGAAGATAATGTTCCTGATCAAACTGAAAAGTTTTGAGAAAGCCCTATCTATGCAATCTGCTCAGAGATGCTAGCAAGACATAGATGAAGTTTTCAAACTGGTTTGGATCATCCAAACACTGGAATAAAAATTATTTCTGTTCATCTGGTAGATTTAGGGTATTTTAAAATATGAGGGAAATCAAGGATTATCTCTTTTGATTTGCATGGGTTTTTTTTTGTCATTAACATTTTTTATTGCATTATAAAGTAATGTAAATTACAAAATACAAAGTAAATAGGAAAGCAATGAGGAGGAAAAGGGGAAGGAGAAGTGAGGAAAGGTAAGAAAAGAAAAAAAGCAATCGCTTCTAACTCTCTCTGTTACAGTAAAATAAGTCATTAACATCAAATCGCAACTTTTTGCTTTTTCACAATAATGTGAATAAGCCATTTCTATAAAGATCTATCAGTCTAATCAGTAAAACCCAAAGTCAGAGTTTCATTCTTTTCTACATCAAGCACAAAGTTCAAAAGCAGTCTCCATGTAGAAACAAAAGTACTTAACATTCTTTTCTTTAATCAAAGTGGTCAATTTTGCCATTTCGACCAACTCCATCAACTTCTGCAACCGTCGCCCATAGTAGGAATCGACATGTCCTTCCATTTTTCTGCAGACTTGGTGCTGTCAACATATATAATAACAAAGCTCCAAATTTTTTCTCTAATTCTTTTTCTATTAAACCCATAAGAAAAAGTTCTGGTTTCATTTTTATCTTCATTTTAAAGATTTTTTTGTATTAAAATATGAATCATACTCCAAAATTTGATTTGCATATTTTCATGGAATCTCAGACTATTTTAGGTAAAAGCTGGCAGGTCACTTCAGTGCTGAAGTTTTTGGAAACTGCTGAATAATTACCATATTGTTTCAATAAAACCATGCAATAAGGTTCCATACAGATAGTGCTTGATTACAGCAATTCATTTAGTGACCATTTGAAGTTAGAACGGCACTGAAAAAAGTGGTTTACGATCATCTCCCTTACAACTATTGCAGAATCCACACAGTCATGTAATCAAAATTCAGATGGTTGGCAACTGACTCATATTTATGATGTTTGCAGTGTTCCGGGGCTTCATGCAGAGGTGAAATTCAGCAGTTCTAGCAGGTTCGTTAGAACCAGTAGTAAATTTTCTAAGCAGTTCAGAGAACCAGTTGTTAGAAGAAATCTCCTTTTGTTTTTTTTCCACTTTACAGGGTTAATCCTGTAAGGAAGGCAGGAAAGAAAACATTCTGGTGTTGTTTCTAGCCTAACCTTTATTGCCCCGCTTACAGAAACTGCCCACCCAGTCACATGACCCTCCCCAGCCACACCCACCAAGCCATGGCCACTGAACCGGTAGTAAAAAAAATTGAATTCCACCATCATGAAATCACCTTTTGTGAGCTTCTGATAAGCCAAGTCAATGGGGAAGCCAGATTCATTTAACAACCATGTTACTAACTTAACAACTGCAATGATTCACTTAATAACTGTGGCAAGAAAGGTTGTAAAATGGGGCAAATTTAATTGAACAATTTCTCACTTAGTAGCACAAATTTGGGGCTTAATTGTGGTCGTAAATCAAGGACTACTTGTACATGTATCACACCTGCCTCCTTCTTGCTACTGAGAGTGGATTATATCGTAAAAGTGCTGAGAAGAGGCATCTGTCCCTAGCTATTAAAGATATTGAGAATATTTATTTATTTATGTATTTATCAAATCTATATGACCATCTATCCTGCAGAAAGGTTACTCTGAGCGGCGTACAACAAGATTAAAAAAAACAGTGGGTGTATAAAAAGCAATTATTATTAAACATTAGTTTAAAAATGCTTGCCAAAAAAACCTTAAGCATATTGATGCAAATTTGTATCTTCAAAAATTAGCATTGTAGCAGTGCAGTTTCAATCAAAAGTTCCGCTAGCTAGAAAGTTAATTTGCAATTAAGTCTGGGTATTTTATTTTTAAAATTGTGTGAGGGTCTCTAGGTATGTCAGCAATGTGACTCTTAATTTGTTGTCATTAAGACTTTGGATAAAGGGCCCATTAGGTCAGTTGTCTCATATGCACATTAGGAATGGCAGTCACATATGGCAATAACAAGCTCAAGGTTACACAGACATCTCAGTAGGAACAAAATATAAACACTGGAAGGTGGGGTTGGGGGGTCTATAAATCATGAGAATATAATTCCAGGACTTTGATGGGATTTACATGGCACTTTATTTTAAATGAAAGTTTAACTTTAAGATCAAAGGAATAAAATAACACAATGCAAGTGTGTATTAATTAAGGAAAACTAGGAAAGACATTGATTGCTATTGGTAATATATAGTGGCTACATTCCTGCTGCAATTAGATTTTGATTGTATAAATTATGAAGCCCAATAAAGGGTTCTCTTTAGGAGTGACCAGGATGGACAGGATTAGGAAGGAGCACATCAGAGGTACAGTTCAGGTCGGCTGTTTTGGGGACAAGGTCAGAGAGGCCAGATTGAGATGGTTTGGACATGTGCAGAGGAGGGAGAGTGGTTATATTGGTAGAAGGATGTTGGAGATGGAGCTGCCAGGCAAGAGGTCAAGAGGAAGGCCAAAGAGGAGATAAATAGTTGTGCTAAAAGAGGACATGAAATTAATTGGGGCGAGAGTAGAGGATGCTGTAGATAGAGTTGGGTAGAGGCATTTGATTCACTGGGGCAACCCCTAACAGGAACAGCCAAAAGAAGAAGAAGAAATTATGAAGCCCATTATTGGTATCAGAATGTTTATTAATGTTTGTGTGTTCATTCATTCATGGCAAATAACTGGAATTTTGAATAGTCCTCTTCAAATGAGGGGAGGAAGGGAGAAGAGGAAGATTGGTTATAATCAGCCCTTTAAGATAACCCAGATCAGAAGATAGGGTGGGGGGAATATTACCTATTTTAATGAATACAGCCAATAAACTACTGCAAATCTAAAAAATTAGCTTCTTATGAAAATGCATTCTGGATATTAAAATATTGATAATATCAATATTTCTCCTAAAAGGAAAGTCAAAGTATATTTAATGGATCACTTGTCATGTTATGGCATTATAGTAAACTCAGCATGCTAGATGATTATCAGTACATGGATAAGGAATGGTGACGTGATGTCCTATCTGTCATGATTTTGCACAAATCATGTAATTTGCAATTAAGTTATTGCATTGTAAATTAACAATGGCTAGTTGTGGAAGCCAATCCCATTGCTCAATAATTCATGGCTTAACACTCTGTTGGTCAATATAATGGAACTTAATTGGGTTAGTACAATTTTTACAATAAATATTCCTGGCTACGGTGAAAAGCAATTTGGGATATTAATGCTTAAACTGTAGGACTTTTGCTCAATGATTTTTGACTTTCTTTGACATCATATTGTAATAATGTCTTTTTTTATAGATTGGAACATCCACGGGCTATGTCCCAGTATATTACAGGGTTGTTGTTTTTTGCTGCAATATCTTAAGTAATTTAATAACCTACCCAGAAAACTTGCATTATGACAAGGATTAGAAGAATAAAATACTGTAAGAAGTAGAATATTCATATCCTAGAGTTTAGCCCATTCTAAAAAAGAAAATTTATTCAATTTGGAACTACAAAAATCCTTAATAAGTATCTCCATCTAGAAAGAAAGAATAGGATAAGCAAAAAGTAAGTTAAAAACCAACTGATGCTTGCCCTATTTGATGTTGTGGGTCTTCAGAATCCAGCCCTGATAGCCAAACGAAACAAAACAACTATTTCTGGAAAACATGTTTTAAAATTCCTTTGGTGCATTTCCACAAAGTTTATTTCACACACCAAGGTCACTGCCGGATGAGGAAGACAAAACAATTAATCTTAGGCAGAGATACATATCAACAGCAGGAGCACATACTGTGTTCATTTTCAAAAGTGTTTGGAAACCAGTGTCCTCTTGTTCTCGGCAGCAAAGGTCACACCAAGTTTTGATCTTCTTTCAAAATGAGTTTGACTTGGGTTGCAGGAAGAAATCTTTTTAGAATAAGAGAAAGATTTATATTGCCTTGTTTCATAGACTGAAATACTTTCAGTACCAGGAGTTCTGTAGAACCAGATCCTCTGTACCCTTCTGTCCGATAGGATATCTTAGCTATAACAGGGATAGCAACTTCATCTGAGCTAAGAAGGAATCTTTTGCTTTATAGTCTTTTTTTATCCATCATCCTTCTTTACTACCTGGGGCAGATTCCAATACATGTAGAATTAATCAGACCACAAATTCCATTGCTTCCACGTAGATCAACATTGGTTTATTTATTAACTAGAGACTGGAAATGAGTCTGGATCTGATCCTAATTTGAAGTCCAGTACAAAATCTATTTCATAATTTGAAGGTAATAGGAATTGCACTTTAATAAACCACAGATTTATAAAAATCCAGCACAGGGGAGAAAAAGAATGGAAAGAGAGCATGTTACATGCAAATTTGTCTGCTGTGTTCCCATCTGGAGTGTAATGTAACAACTGATAAATAGAATGCTATCACCATCAAGATGTTCTTTTATTGCAGATGATAGACAAAGAAACTGTACCTTTTTTCTTAATAAATTGCAAAAAATGTACTGTAACTTAGGAACTGCAGACTGCATTTGAAGAGTATACATGTAAAGTACAAGATTCAGCATTATCCCTAAGTTGTAATATTGGTTTTGGACATAGAAGATGAGATAGGTAGATCTCGAACAAGCCACTAGTTTTCCAGGAAAGTGCACTGTTTTATTTCAAACTGGTAAAAGAAGTTTTATGTGTCAGTAAAACAGCAGAAGAATGTGTAAAGAAAAGAATTAGAAGCAGCTCTTCAATTTCTGAGATCTGTAACTGTAATCTGTATATCTGTAGTGTATCACTTTGGTGGGTTTTAGCAACAAGGTTAGTAGGAGGTATTAATAACAAGATGGAAAAAAAATATTTTCAAACAGTACTAAGTTGTCTTTATTTGTGTTTTATTTACATAGTTGGAATTATCCAGCACAGCAATCCTTCATCAAATCCGGAGGGATCAAGTGACAGATACATGCCGAGCCAACAGCATGTCCAGCAAGAAGCGCCGTGTCCTGACACCTAACGATCTCAAACATTTAGTAGTTGATGAAGATCATGAACTGATTTATTGCTATGTCCCCAAAGTGGCCTGTACCAATTGGAAAAGAGTCATGATGGTGTTAACTGGGAGAGGAAAATACACCGATCCAATGGAGATACCAGCAAATGAAGCCCATGTCTCATCCAACTTGAAAACACTCAACCAGTACAGCATCCCAGAGATCAACCATCGCTTGAAAAACTACATGAAGTTTTTGTTTGTCCGTGAGCCTTTTGAGAGGCTGGTGTCGGCCTACAGAAACAAATTCACTCAAAAATATAACACCTCCTTTCACAAGAGATATGGTACCAAAATCGTGAAGCGTCAAAGGAAGAATGCAACACAGGAGGCTCTGCATAAAGGCGATGATGTAAAATTTGAAGAGTTTGTGGCTTATCTCATAGACCCGCAGACTCAAAGAGAAGAGCCATTCAATGAACACTGGCAAACTGTCTTTTCTCTGTGCCATCCTTGTCACATCCATTATGACCTCATAGGGAAATACGAGACTCTTGAGGAGGATTCCAACTACATTCTTCAACTAGCAGGAGTAGGAAATTATCTCAAGTTCCCCACTTATGCAAAGTCTACAAGAACTACTGATGAAATGACTGCAGAGTTCTTCCAGAACATCAGTTCAGAGCACCAAACACAGCTCTATGAAGTCTACAAACTTGATTTTTTAATGTTCAATTACTCAGTGCCAAGCTACCTGAAACTGGAATGAGATGTGGATACCCAGAGAAAGAAAGAAAGAAGAAAGCTGTTTAATTTAAGATTTTTATTTGTCATAATTATGTATGAAGAATTGGTTATTTTGTAAGTTAATATTTCTCTCTTTTTTTAGTAATGCTGCGAGCAGCATAGTTGGAAATTTATTATTTAAATGGTTGGTAAGAAAGGACAGCCTTGTTTGCAGGGTAAGAAAATTGCAGTGACAATAGCTCTAGATGTGATAAGTAAGTGCTACACTGTTTTGGGGTGGAAATGTTTCTTTTGCCCTGATTTATTTTTTAAATTTTTTTTTTTTTTGCATTCTTAATAAATCCGAGCCTTTAGGTTATTTATGCTTACAGAATAGATTCCTCATTAAAAGCTGAAATGCAATGCTGTTTAGGCAAAAAAGAAAAAAGAAAAAAAGGTTTCTTGTGTTCTTATTGCTGGAATTTTCCTCTGCTGTAATATTATTTTATTATTTGGGGGGATTGATAAATGTGCTCATAAAATTGGAAATGTTGAAATGTTGCAATGGGCAATAAGGCCCAGGGGCTACAATAGATTTATGGATTTGGGAGCCTTCCGCTTCTCTGCTTTGCAAGACATATAACGATACATTCATTTGGTCTCAGAACATTTTAGACCATTAAAATATCATACATTTGTGCATCCCAAATACCAATAGGAGAAGGAAGAAAATGTTCTGGAAAGTGATGGCATAACTCAGTATCTTGTCCCCTAAAGGAGACAACCAAGCCAGAGACTATTGACAGTTATTTGTGACTCCCAATTATCCTTAGATCAGTGTTTCTCAACCTTGGCGACTTTAAGATGTTTGGACTTCAACTCCCAGAATTCCCCAGCCAGCAAAGGAAGTCCAATAGGAAATTCATCTGATGAAATGATCACATGCAAGGAGTCATCATCAGATGGTTAGACATAAATCATTCAGAGACAGAAGGGGTGGCTTTCCTGAACAAATCTGTATCATGTTGAGTTATAGCAAAATTTTAAAAGGCTCATTGCATAGAGTGCAATATTAAATAATACCTAATCTTCTTTTTAGGTGGTTAGCTATATTCAAGAATAACAGGAGAGAAAAAAATTCCCTGCAGTAATGTAATTTTATCTCAGTTCCAGATCTCAACAATAATTATTTTTTAAAGAAAGTGATATTATGATGTTATCTTTAAACATTGGAAAGAAGAAACACTGGTTTTTTACATAGAAGTATGTATACATGTATACACACACACTCACACACACACTAATATTGAAAGTCTGTGACTATATTGTGTAGAGAGAAGTACATTCAAAATTCTACTTTGCTGGTCATGTTAAAATTATTTCTGCATTCCTACCTGTTTAATTTCAAGATGTGTAATAATGATGGGGGTTTTTTATAAATAGCTGTAGTAATATTGTTTAGGATCCCAGTTCTGTTAAGTAGTTCGTTAGTGTTCTGCCCCATTCACACACATACATGTAACTATGGTTTAGTAGGTTTATTAATATGCCCCTGCAACTCCCTTCATCAAAAAACCAGAACTGTCCCAATTAAGTCCAGCCACAAGCAGACCAATGCTAGTCCACAGAGCAATGGTCAGTGAGACCACAAGGCACTTGAACATTTCCCATTCAAAATAAACTCACAAGGCAAAAATTAAATCCACAATACAAGAAGGTTCACAAGGCAAGAAAAGTCCAGAGTTCATAAGGCACAATCCAAGTCAATTCACCATGTCAATCCAACCAAAAAAGCACAGTTAGGAAATGAACATGTAGTTCCCAGCATTGCTTCCTTCTGTTTCCTGTGCTAAATATCCAGCTTCTGGCACAGCCCATCAAGGATGAAGTCTGGAAGGTCTTCTCTGCTCCTGCCTTTTCTCTGCCCTACGTGTTTTGAATCAAGTGCAGAAGTCAGTTCTCCTTCCTCATCACTGACTAGCTGCAACTGCATGCTTTCTCCAGCTGCAGCTGTGCTTCAGCCAAATCCCTCTCAGATGGCTGCTTGGCACCATTAGCCAACTCCCCTTCATTCCTGTCTAGAATTGGTTCACTTCCTCTGAACTGGCATCTGGAGAGATAGCAATAGCACTTAGACTTATATACCGCTTTACAGCCCTCTCTAAGCAGTTTACAGAGTCAGCATATTGCCCCCAACAATCCTGGGGTCCTCATTGTATCCACCTTGGAAGGATGAAAGGCTGAGTCAACCTTGAGCCTGGTGAGATTTGAACTGGCAAAATGCAGACAGCTGGCAGGCAGCAGAAATAGCCTGCAGTACTACACTCTAACCACTGCACCACCACAGTTCATGATATCTGGGGAAGTGTCCAGGGGAGTCATCACAGTTAGACTGATCAAATGATTTTAATCAATCAATTGGGTAGCAAAATATTAAACTTGATCATTTTAAATAAAGGTTCCCCTCTAAATATAGATGGCAAGCATCTTAGGAAAAGTTACTTTCTCTTCCTGTGCTTTTAAGCAGTGCCTACATGCATTGTCTAAAACATTTGAAGAAGTATTTTGCTTCGGAACTATTGATTTATATGCAAATAAATACAATTTAATCAACCAATTAAAAGCATGTGTTTAATCAACTGAGATTGATTTAATTGGAGGATAACCCTAATATTATTGTTAACATGTAGCTCAACATATCCCAAATGAATACAGTAATGATTTTGAAAATCCAGTTTAGCTTTCTGATCTAAACATGAATATTTTCCATTTGTAATATTTATGTGGAAGATGAGACTGTGAGTGATACATAAAACTATACCTTTGTGGATTAGTGAATTGTTTCCAGATTCTAATGTGTTTTGTAGCAAACGTAAAAACCTATGGCAAATCTATAAAGCTGTGATTGCCTTTGTTATTTTTTGGAGAGAAGAATCCAGGTATTTCTATGGCAAAAATATTAAATAAGGAGACAGATTCCTTTTCTAATGACATCATTCCAGTCCAGATTGGAAGCTTGGTCTTATTTCACAGGTAACTTTACTCAAGTGCAGGGTAGCCATTTGTCTTGCCCAAGACCTCTTCCAACTTGAAACAGGATGGCCCATAAATTTCTGCAATATCTCAAAGGCTTTGATAGAATGACCTGTCCATTCATATAGTCACTTCTTGGATCAAAAACAGTGTGGTATGATATGATTTTAATGACAATCTGAACGGAGAAACTTTAAGAAACTGTAAGAAAGCAGGGACGTTACTCCTGCATATTAATCTATATAATCCTGACTTAAATTTTGGACTGTAATCCTTCATCCATGTAGCTCACTGAAATGTAGTCTAAATTATTCAATGTCACTGATAAGGTTTTGAAAATGATTGGGAAGAAATGCTTCATTTTCGCTATTCATTAAAGTAGCCTGATATTTTTTGGACTTCCAGGCATAGCTGAAGCAAAAGTCTGGAAAAAAGTCGAATGGCTTTCATGAATAATAGTCTTATCATCCAAAAATTGCAGCCACCATCAATAGTTGGCCGAGCTACCCAGGATTGGACCAATTTATCAGCTCAGACAAATGCTCAATTTTAATTTTGCTGTAAAAGGAACTGGGACTCGAAAAACTGCACAACTAACTTTGCACATTCATGAGGGTTTGAAATGTTTGTTTCGGCAGCCGAACAGCAGGTCAAAAAGCACTGTATTTTTGAGAAAGGAAGACCTTTCAAAAGCTGAATGTAATATTGCAGGAGCAGAGGGAGAGGGATCTGGTGACAGTTTGAAACTGAAGACAGAGTTGAAGTGGCTTGGGCAAGCATGCCACTTTCATTTCATTCTTTCATTTGTTTGTAGGAAGTGTTTATCATCCCCTTCTCATACCACCTTCTCAAAAGAAAGCAGGTGAAAAGATTGTGATTATTATGTGGTGGGCTTCAGTAGGCAAGAAGCAGACCACCATGGCTACAACAACATTTATTGTCTCAAAACTGAAACTGAGGAACAGCAGGCAAATGCCTGTAATTTATACTCTAGGCCCACAGGGTCTCAACCAATCATAATGCTTGAAAAAGCCCACCCAAATATGAATGTTGCAAGTTTCCCTCCAAAATAGTTGAAGTGAACAGCCAGGGTCATTCGAAAGTCATTTTCCCTTTAGCAGGCCCAACTCAACTATATACATTCAATACATACAGTGATAGCAAGGAGGAGCAATCAGCAGGTGATGTCCATAACTTTCACACATACCTGATCATGTAAATTGTAGGTGTTTTGCTCAAAATAAACTTAGCATCTTTTAGGGAAATACAAAATCTGCTAGCATGTCTCCCATATTCTTTGGGATTGCAGTGATTGGTCCACCATCTCATTTAGGACAATCTTATAAAGAAGAAGAGGTTATTTTGGATTGCAGTGTCACAACAAGTCTGAAAAATTCTCATTATGAATCACTGTACTGTCGTGAATGCTGTCTGAGAATTAATAGTCTTAGAATGCAATTGCTGATTTTGAGATCCTTTGGAAATGACATCCCTTCAGCAGTTCCTCTTACATATCTTGACATTGTTTTATCAAGACTTGACAATCTAGTATTCTCCAGATGTTTGGGGCTACAGTTCCAAAACCTCTTGAAGTGCTGGTTGGAAGTGAAGTCCCAAACCTCTGGAAGATGTTATCGCACTTGCTTCCAATTTAAGAAATATTGGCCAAAATGTAGTAAGCTGGTTTTACAACATTTAAAGCAGTAAAACATAACCAGTTTTAAAGATTCCTGAAAATCCAATTCAGTGTCAGTTCCACAGAAGCATATGCAACCTTTCTGTCACGCTCCCAGCAGGACATGGGAGTATAATAGCATTTCCCCATTGTTTATACCAAGCAACGAATAATGCAGAGGCACGCTGCTGCTTCTCCTGAAGATGGTACTATGTATACAGTATGTTTCAAAAATGTTTCAGGAATATGGCTTTGAACCATGGGCAAGCACAGTTACAAAATCTGTTATTCATTAAACAGTAGCTTTGCCACAGAGGTGAAATTCAACAGGTTCTAGCAGGTTCACTAGAACCGGTAGTAAATTTTCTAAGCGCTTCGGAGAACCGGGTATTAGAAGAAATCTCCTTTTGTTTTTTTCCACTTTACAGGACTAATCCTATAAGAAAGGCAGGAAAGAAACTTTCTTCTGGTATTTGTAGCCTAATCTTTATTGCCCTGCTTGCAGAAACTGCCCACCCAGTCACATGACCTCCCCAGCCACACCCACCAAGCTACACCCACAGAACCGGTAGTAAAAAATAATTAATTCCACCACTGCTTTCCCAGGTTCTCAGGTTGCTTACATAAAGTGTGGCTGCTTTAGAAGCATAGAATCATAGGACTGGAAGAGATCTCTTTAATGGATGTCATTCTTGAATGAATGACAAAGAGATGCTGTGTTTCTGTGAAGTCCCAAGTAGTTCTGAATTATAGGTGAAACATGCCTAACCTAGAAAACATAATGATTAGTGGCCTGAGAAAATGAATTCAATGAATTGTGTAACAAAAGTTTCCTTTTATCTATCCTGCAGAATTTCCATAACGTGTTCATAAACCAATGCCTTTCTTTTTAAAACTTTGCTTATTTATACTTTTGTTTATCATGTTTACTTTCTATTATCATTAATATTCTACTGAAGTGTGATAAAAGATCTGATCCATCCATGAATGACAAATTCTCTCTCTCTCTCTCTCTCTCTCTCTCTGCAAATTGTGACAAAATGAGTAAATTATGGACTAGAAATTGTTTTAAGCCAATTTGCATGACCGATCGATTCATTACAATGAAGGCGAACAAAATTCTCTTTGATGAATGGCACAGCAAAATATTGAGTAATGGTAGCTTGCAATTTCATTTTTTTATTTTTTACATATGAGATACACAACTAGGTAAGCAACTAGAGGAGTATTTATGATGCAACAGAGTGGTTTTTATTCACAAAGCTGTTCCACCGGACAGGACAAAAATATACTATGGGGAGAATAAATTGAATTCTTTTCTTTGCAGTTCTCATCTGTCTTATTTACTGTGACTGAAAAGGGGATAGAATTCCTGCTCTGATTAAATGGGTCTTGATCAAGGGTTTGTCAGAATCATGCTCAGAATTATCTTGAGAATGGGGGAAAACTAGATGGTATGAATAAATGTCTGGATTTTCTTTAACTAAATTATTGGGGGATGGAAGGGGATAGTCAATCTTGTTTATAAAAAGTTGTTTGAAAGAAATTTTCTACACACCAAGCTTTAGACACTTTATAAGTTGCCAGCTGTGTGTGTGTGTTTGTTTGTTTGTT
>JAEANM010012700.1:0-14699 GCA_017656035.1 Myanophis thanlyinensis | reverse complement strand
CGACAGAGTTTATAGCTTTGTAGTGTTATTGGGCCCCATGCTAACACCAAATCACTCAAGCTGCTATCTGAATTTCATATTCTCCTTCCATCTGAATTTGCCGTCACCACATATCACCCACGGTTACAAAATAGATTGCCTGCGATTAGTGGTTTAACGGCCTTTCAAATAGCTTCCTAGACATTGTTCAGATTCAAAATAGGGAAATGCAGAGTCTGGGCATTCAGATATCATAGTCAGTCATATCGTCCTATCGGTTTTCTGAAGAGGCAGCAAGTCATCCCCCTGAGGGGATTTGCAACCGCAGTCGAAATTAATTGTACTGTCTTTTAATGGCAAAGGCTGGATTTTTTAAGATTTACGGCACAGACAAAAAGACAGGGAAGTGTATAACACAGAGTTGTATAAGAGCAGAGAAAAACAGAGTTAGCTGACAGTTTCCAGAGATCTGTTTCCTTCAGAATCTGGATTGTGTTAATTCCTAAATACATGTAATTATCTCATTTTCTTGCATTACATAAAATACAGGTAGTCCTCGACTTACAAATAGTTCATTTAGTGGCCATTTGAAATTACAGAGGCACTGAAAAAAGTGACTGGCCGTTTTTCACTTATGACAGTTGCAGATCATGTGATCAAAATTCAGATGTTTTGCAATTGGCTCATATTTATGATACTTGCAGTGTCCCAGGGTCGTGTGAAGAACCTTTTGCAACTTTCTGACAAGCAAAGTCAATGGGGAAGCCAGATTCACTTAGCAGCTGTGTTACTAAATTAATAAGTGCAGTGATTCACTTAACAACTGCAGCAAAAAAAGTCACAAAATGGGACAAAATTCACTTAACAAAATTGTTACTTAGCAACAGACATTTTGGGTTCAATTGTGATCCTAAGTCGAGGACTACCTGTATTAAAAAAAATTCCCAAATGTAAAAAAAAGAAAAAAAGAAAATAAAATTGAAATCAATTATGGAATTACTATTGATTATGTTGAAGAATAAATGAAATTTTGTGGGCTGGCAAAAACCGTGATAGAAAGTGACTGAACATCAATCAATTTTATCAGGACACTCTCGCACAATTGGATTCCAAGTTCCACACTGGAAACATTTCATGGATGATGTGGAAAACTTTCCATTTTTACTACCAGCATTATTATTTCCCCTTTTTAGTCAGGTGGATACATAACTGGTAATTCAAAGAAACAGTCTATGTATCGCATAGTGATCCCTGTTCTATAAAAGCTTGTGCCATTCACAAGAGTATTTATTTTCAGCATTTATATCATTAAATCTGTTTAGTAAATATCAGCAAAATAATTTAATTTATATCAAACGTTTATATGAATTTATGTTACAGTTCAATTCCATGCATGGTTAAGAGGAAGGAAGCATCTAATAGTGCATACTTCTTTGGGGCAGAAAACAGTGCTTGTAAATTGAATAGATACATGAGAATCTACTACTCACATCTTCAGACAAAAAAAACGTAAAGGAGGCAAAGTAATTCGCTCCCCCCATAGAATAAATATTTTCTATTGAGAGCAAAAAATATAAAATTACACCATATTTTATCTTTAGGAGCCTAATTACTTCACCAACAGAGAAAAAAAAAGTTATAATGAAGACATCAAAACAGTCTTTCATAACAGTTCTGTTTTAAATCATACAGCACTTAATATCCTGTTTTGTATTTGGGTGGATTTTTTTTTAATGAAGTGCTGTTCCTTCAAAGCATGAAAAAGTTAGAGACTTGCACTCAGACACCAGTAAGAGGCAATCTTTAATTACAATTCTAAATGTAATTATAAAAAAAACACACAAACAGCTGCACTTGCGGAGAAATTTATAAGAAACCCAAGTTGGAAGCTGAAATGAAATTAAATGATCATGGTTAATGGAATAAACATCTGGAGTAATTTGCATTTTGGCTCACCTGCAGCTGAAAGTCCTTCACATTAAGAAGTCTTGAAGTACCTCCTGTTAAACATGACATAGAATACAGAAAGATTCTTAGAGTAGATCCAATATAGCTGTAACATCCTGCCCCTTAATTCAAACTAGTGGCACTATTAGGTTAACTAATCACACCCTCACTTCTGTACACCGCAAATAGAAAAATCTGAAGAACGAACAGCCTGGTGGCGCAGTGGTTAAAGTGCAATATTGCAGGTGAATTCTGCCCTCAGTCTGGAGTTTGGTCCAAATGGGGTCAAGGTGACTCAGCCTTCCATCCTTGACAAACATAGTGGACTCCATTACCATGTGTGCTGTTGCATTCTGGACCAGTTGAGGTTTACGAGTAGTCTTGAAGGGTAATCCCATACAGAGTGTGTTGCAGTAGTAAGAGAAGGAATTATTTTAGCTTTCAGTAAATACATTTAACTAAATAAATTTTTACAGGCACAACACTGACAAGAACTAACTTTGCAGGAGGAAGGGGCACAATTGAAGAAAGTGATGTTAGAGAGTGAGATGTATTTGAACTGGATGAGTAAAATCTTAATGTGCAATTTTCTCCAGTAATACATGAACAACATTTCCAAACACCAGTCTGACATTAAGGTTATGCTCACATTAAGAGGAAATACATGGCTGATTAATTAGAAGCAAGTAACTGAATGGCAGTGTTAATATAGCATTTATAAATATTAAAACTGGGCATTCATTTCAAACCTAGTTTTTTTTTTCAGTGAACACTTGGCCCAATAGATGATTTGGATAATTCTGAAGAATGAACTGAGAGCTTGGAAATGATCCAAATATCTTGATGCAGTTAACCACAAAATAAAGAGTTATTAGCTTATCATAATTGCAGCCAATTTTAAAGTAACAGAGTACTCCACTGTGGATTGCTGCAAGGAAGTGGAACAAAGCGTGTGAAATGAACAGATGGATTTGATTTTAAACAAATTAAGCTCACTCCCTGGGATGTAACAAGTGATTTTGTAGTTTTCCATGTTATGGGTTAACTTCCCACTGTGACCTTCTCATGCTGCTTGGTAATTTTTTTTCTTGTCATTAAGCACAATCATTGAAAGAAGATGAGGGTTTATTATATTCAGTTCTGAAACTCTCATCTTCAGCTTTCAGGTCTACAAGGACTACTTCATACAAGATAAACTTTACCTACAGCAAAATGAATGTGTCTGAGCTGGTACTCGTATGCTAAATTGCATAATTTCCTGCCTGGGATTTGATTTGTGAGTAGATAATCCATCTTGTGTGAACTGGCCCCTAAAGCACCCTGAAACATGAGCAGGCAATGAATTCAGCCATTGCATTGTGGAACTGGTTTTCATCCTCATGTATTCAAGACAAAAACATAGAGCTAACTATGATCACACTAACTTCTAACAAGGGCAATGGGTTTATGCCTATTCAATTCTCATATCAAGTTGGATCAATACTGTATTATCTAAAAGTTAATATGTCTGGTACCCTGTGATGCTTCCTGCAAACCAGGGAATAGCTCTTCCACTGGTGTCTTCTAATGTTTCATAATGATGTTGGATGTTATAGATGAAAAATATAACTTTTATGAAAAATATTCATCTCCTTTTGGATTTTCTATATTTTTGCATATCTTTGTGACAGATAGTTATCAAAGTTTAATGTGGGTCTTACTTGATACATAAAAGGAAGTGTGAGAAAACAAAAAAAAGTGCATGTAATACAGTTTAAGAGGTAGAAGATATCACAGAAAATGCTTTATTTGGTAACTTTAATGAGCATCAGACCTTTTAGTCCTCTCTTCTCTTATTACTGCAAGTATTAAAAATCAGTAGAAGAGTAATAAATAAATTTAAATTACAAACCAGAGGGAGAAAATATAGCAAATTAAATGTTACGATTACAGAAAGTCTCTTCCAACTCTAGGTACTGCCACATCAAATGTCCTTGTGTACCAATACCCTATCATCAAGAAACCATGTAGTGTAGTACTTAGGCAGATTGACAGAATCTCACAATCTGATTCTAAATCACTTAGAGAAGGGGTGTCTGACCCCATGCTGGTTGGGGAATTTTGGGAGTTGAAGTCTTAAAAGTTGCCAAGGTTGAACACCCCTGACTGAAGAGCTTTATAGCACAACACCATGTCTGATTTAAACAGATCTCAACACAACATAAAAGCCTTTACAGAAAGAAAAACAGGAAAAGTCTGAAGCTTATCCTGAAAGTTAGAAAGGAAGACCTGCCTCCTTGAGTCAACTAATCTGCTTCAGGAAAGTCAGGTGGCATGTACAAAAATATGATTCTGAGAACTACAATATACAAGTATGAGATTTTGCACATAGGTTAAGGAGATAAAACCTAGCTAAATTGAACAACATTCAAATCAGCCTTATTTGCTCAAAAATGTCAGTTGTTGGGTCTATCTTCTCAAATTAAAGAGCATTGATTAGAAGTTTGTGGGTGAGAAGACGTTGCTTTACCCTTAATTACTTTCATAGCATCAGCAGCAGAAGTACAGATTGGGCATCTGAAATCAGCCCAGCTACAGTATGTATATGCTTTACATGGGATAAGGTCTCCTGCTGCTATGTTCTGCTACTTTCTAGTAACAGAAACTGGAAGTTGCGGAAACAATGGGGCGCTTTCTACTGCTAGTAAGTGCTCCTTGAGCTGTGTGGATTTCAAAACTGAAAGCAATCCTCATGCAGCAGGAATATTTATGATAGAACTGGACAACTATAGATAGAAAGAAGGTATGAATGGGGGCACCACTAAACTAGTCTGCACAGGGACCTCTGATCAGTATCTATTCTGTTGTTTATCAGAGTCGTTAGGGTTAAAATTGTTTCCTTTATTTATTTTTCTTATTTTTCACTAAAGTAAGACATATTTTTATATCTTTTTAATAGGTTTGTTTACTTATTTTCATATTTATCAAATTTCTACATTACCTACCTCACCTGAGTGACTCCATCCTCTGCTGTCTGAATTGGGCTGTATTCTGTAATGTTACTTACATAAATTCATTTGTCCCATGATTATGCTAACCTTTTAGTAGTACAGGTAGTCTTGACTTACAACAGTTCATTTGGATTCATGAGTTCATGAGGATTCAAGGTTACAACGGCACTGAATAAAGTGAGTAATGACCATTTTTTGCACTTATGATGCAGCATTCCCCATGGTCATGTGACTTTCAGATGCTTGACAATTGACTCACATTTATGATGATTGCATTGTCCCAGGGTCATGTGACCCCCTTTTGTGACCTCCTGTCTAGCAAAATCAATGGGGAAACCAGATTCACTTAACAACCATGTTACTAATTTAACAACTGCAGTGATTTACTTAACAAATATGGCAAGAAAAGTTGTAAAAGGGGATAAAACCCACTTAACAATTTTTTCACTTAACAACATTAATTTTGGGCTCCATTGTAGTCATACGTTAAGGACTATCTGTATATTTAGGGACTTCAGTCCATTAGAGAAAAAAAAATACTGAAAAAAACAAGCAAATCTGCAACTCCATTTCTGCAACTGAAAAAAAACAACTGCTAGAACATTTACATGCCAATTTAAGCTGCTCAAGTCTGTAGAGATCATCTTCAGTCTAAATTTCTTCCTCTAAATAACCAAGACTCCCAATGTTTTTTTTTAAAAGCCCATAAACTCTTTTTAAGATTTTAAGTATCCTGTTGTGTACAAATACACTGAAAAATAAACAGAGACCACCCATTCAGGAACAGTAAGGTTGTGCAGAGAAGGGAGGGAAAAGGGTTGAAATATTTCTCTCTTTATAGCTTGAGACAGAGCAGGATTTGAAAGTGGCTGAAATGTGGGAACCCCAGGAATCAAAAGTAGCATTTCAAATGAAAAACTCAGCCATTTTCATATAGATGCACATCAGATACAAGTCTGTTGATATGTAGACACTGTGCTCTCATTTTAAAGAAAATGCATCCCAGGGATGGGCAATTACGGCTCCTTCATGCTGGGTCAGGAATTCTGGGAGTTGAAGCCCACGAGTCATGAAGGAGCCGTAATTGCCCACCCCTTATCTAGGCCATCAAGAATACGTAATACTTTATATTCCAGATGCAAAGTTATACATATATTAGAACTATTATCATTTCATGCTGCTATAAAATGGATTCAGCAGAATGAGCATGTACGGTAAATTGAAAAAAAAACAAAAAACCCTAATGTCTTTTCAGGCATTGGATGCCAGAAAGAAAATTTGCTCCCAAATGGAAAATGTTGTCCGTAGTTAAGCCAACATTGCTCAGAGATCTTTCTTAAATTTGATTTTCAGGTGACATTCTTTTGAATCAGTGCAGAGAAGCTGGTTACTTATCACAAGTTGTGGCAGACATATTTAAGGAACAAAACTAACATAAAAACCCCAAAGTTTTATTTTTCTTCTAACATGCTTAAATTTATTTTGTGTACCAGTTGTACAAAATGCACGTTAACTTTTGAAGAGATGCATTTTGGATTCAAAAAGGTTATTCAGAGTGGGAATAGACACATATTCCATATCTTTTCTTTCAGAGTTTCCCAGGTAGTCCCAGTAAATCTGCATTTGGTTCACCTTTTCAGCTTCAGATCTGAAGCACAGTATATCTGCAGTTAATATTATAACCAAATTCTTCTTAAAACCTTAACTGTATCCATATCCTTTCAAAGTAGCAAAATTTGTGTAAGAATGGAATAGCTCAAAAGCAGGAAGGGTCTCAACTACAGGTAATCCTCAATTTACAACCATTCATTTAATGACCATTCAAAGTTATAATGATGTGACTTATGACCATTTTTCCCATTTACCACCACTGCAGCATCCCAGTGGTCAGGTGATCAAAATCCAGATGCTTGGCAACTGGTATGTATTTATAACAATTGCAGTGTCCTGGGGTCGTGTGATCACCTTTTGTGATCTTCTGACAAGCAAAGTCAACGGGGAAGCCAGATTCAATTAACAACCTTGTTACTAACTTAAGAACTGCAGTGATTCACTTGTGGCAAGAAAGATCATAAAATGGAGCAAAATTCACTTAACAATTGTCTTGCTTCACAATGGAAATTTTGGGCTCAATTTTGGTTGTAAGTCAAGAACTCCCTGTGTTCATTTTCTGATGCAGCATGGTAAACAACTATTTTCTATCAGTAATAGGAGTACTACACTTTATAAATATGTACATATATTTCTGAACAGATCTGTATTACTTTTGTTTGCTGTCAACATGAACTATGAATTCTTATGCAACATCCCTAAATAAACTTTACAGATGCTCAAAATAGAAAACCTTAGCAAATGCTTCCCAGTTTTAGCCTAGCTTATAAGTTTTATACTATATGCTGCTTTTTTTTTCCCTTTTAAGTTATTTAAGGGGCGTCGGTGGGGGGAAAGAAAGGAGACTGTTTATTGATACTAAAGCCTTTACTGTAATAAACCAAATATATTTGCAATTTGTACAAATGTTTGATCTTCAACAAAACATACAAAAACCCATATCCCAATAGGCAAAAACCAGGAAACAAGTTTATCCAAGATACCACTGTTCTACACAAGACAGAATGCAGGTGGAACCGCAAGTGCTGAAACGTCATCCCACATCGTCAAGCAATGAGCATGATTCTATGATGTCATAAAAGAGGGGCCCAAAAGGCTGCAACAGACTCTGCTGTTAAAATCCATTAAAGCTATGCTACATTAGTCCTTCTTGCTAGATGTTGAGGAGCGTCATGGGAAGATGTGGGAACCAAATTCTTCGTTTCATCATTTTAAAAAAGTAGAGTCTTTCTACATCTACAGTTTAAAATCATTTTGGCCCAGTTCAACTCTTTTAAGTTTCCAACACAATTTCTCAGTAGATAACTTCATAGACGGTAGCCTTCTTGTCGCCAGACCCAGTAACTATGTATTTATCATCAACAGAGATATCACAGCTGAGCACGGAAGATGACTCTTTGGACTAGGAGAGAAGAAACAGAAGTATAAGGGTCTATGTATGAACACACACCTATGCACAAACTTTTCCTTGCTTCCACCCATAATATATCAAGTTTTGGATTTAAATTCTAATGTGACGCAACATGTAAATTTTGAAGGCTGAAGTAAGATGAGCCTACGCTCAGTTCCTTGAACTTCCTGGCAGAAAAATTACTGGTAGTATTAACCCACCATCTCAAAGAATTCCATTTTTAAACTTATTTTATATGCAAATTATAGTTCTTACCTGGAATATACTGGCACCATATGGGGTCCTCCAAGCATTTAGGAGATTATCTTTCCCGGTACTTACAAACCATTTGCCTGTAAAATGATCATTTATGAGAACACTTAGACATACTACATAGACATACGCTGTATCCATAAAAGCTCTCTTCTGAATTGTTTCTAAGTTTACTTAATACAAGCAACTCTGTGACTCAAACATCACAAGGGAGAGAAGAGGACAAGGGGAACAAAGTATGAAAAAGTGTCAAAGGGACACTTCATAAAACTTAACACAATTTTTCATTTTGACAAATGCTTGCTGGCATAAATAACCCATGCAGTTTCTGAAATCAACTTTTCAAGTGATGTATTCTTATGAAGTGATCGAAATGCAAGATGTAACTAAAAGGTCATAACTTACTGGTTCAGTGAATAGCAAAACTTTGGAGTTTCAACATACTTTAGCCTCGCAAGCAAGGAAAACTGCCATTTTGGGATGCTGCTTTGGTTCTATTATGTATTTATCAATTTTATATCCTGCTGCAATCACAGGATTCTCAGTGGTTCATAAAGTCAGCAAAGTAAAAAAAAATGTATATAGAAAGGTAGATATCTGACAAATAAAACTAAAGCACATGAATGCCCCCAAAGCCCATCAGAAAATGTTAAAGAAATACAAAGAATTCATCCCAGATGGCCATCCACAACATTGAAAAAAAAACACGTGGCCCTATGTTGGGTATTTGTGGCAGTTTAGCCAATTATGAGGGCATGGACCATGCTATCTATTTCAAGTAAGGCTGCAATTGGCACACCAGCTAAAATTGGCAAAAGACTCCTTGTACTGATCCAGCAGGAATTGTAAGTCAAAGAGTACTCCAAATTTGCAGACTTCCTGCAGGTGGTTAAGAATACGTACAGTGACCCTGTCTACTATATTATTATTTTGTAAGCTGCTTGCATCCTTGCTGGGACAACCACCAAGGAGAGAGCTACATTTATTTTCTACTTCCTAACACAAAATGGAATGAAAATATTCAAGTGCCTTGTCTTCTTTTAAGGGCAGCTGTGGCTAATTTATACAAATGTTGATTGCTATTAGACATTATTCCTCTAACTTACCACAGTATGCAAACTTGAGTGATAGCACACAGCTTTCATGCAGATGAAGCTGGTATTTGTCTGGCTTATTTACATGCAGTACTTCCACATTACTGCTTTCCATTCCCACAGCCAGCCATTCACCAGTGGGACAATAGCCAAGGGAAAATATCTTTAAAATAAAAAGAGACAGCTATTTACAATCCCAGCAAAAAGGGTAAACAATGAAAGAAAGGACGGGAAAGAGAGGGAGGGGTAGAAGGAGAAAGAAAAGGAAACTGTTTTGCATATATTCTAAAACATTTGATGATTTAGAGCTGGAAATCAGGACCAATATAGATTTATATGTATATATTAATTCCAGACTATGTGGACTAGTGCTAAACAGGCTTGTCATCTATTAAGGCATTGCTACATTTTATCCTCTTTTATTTTCACTCTCTAGACTAAGTGAAAATGCCAAATAAAATTTGTATATACACTCACAGTTCTAAACATTCCATAGGAAATATTCATATTTTTCCCCAAAGAAATTGTCACGAACAGGTGGTATAAATTCCTAAATACATCCTTGCTAGAAGTGGTTTTCATCCCCTAATAAATAGCTTCCCTAATAGTAGCTTGAGACTATAAGAACCTATATAGATAATGAGGTTAAATTGTGAACACAGTTAAGCACAGTACTTCTGAGACAAATGTTTGGTCTCCTCTCAGAGTTACTAAATGTACCCAGTATATGAAGGATTTGAAATGCATATTATTCAGTCTTAGAAATGCTTTAAGAAAATAAAAGACACCTGGGATGTGAAGTCGTGCTGCTGGAGCTGCCTTCCTTCTCTCAAGTCCCAGGATCTGACAGTGTTGTCCAGGCCTCCCGTCCAGAGCTTAGTGCCATCATTAGAAATGTCAATGCAGCTGGCTCCATCTGTGTGGCCCTGGAATTGCCTAAAGATACCAAGTTGGGGGACAATTATCTTGGAAAACTTTCTTCTGCTAAAATATTGCAAAAGCTTCCATGCCAATTTTAAAGAGCTCTCCCAAATAATAGAGAAAGCATCTTTCTGAATTCTATTTGAAGTTACAAAGACACTGAAAAAAGTGACTTACAACCAATCCTTGCATTTATGATTCTCCCCATAGTCACATGATCAAATTTCAGGCACTTGGCAACTAGCATGCATTTATAATGGTTTCAGCATCCCAGGGTCATGTGATTTCCCCATTTGTAACCTTCACAGATGGCTTCCGATAAGCAAACTCATGTTTCAGATTTGCATTTTGAGCATATGATTCACTTAACAACTGCAGTGATTCGTTTAACAGGCATGCCAAAAATTGTGAAATTAGGTATGATTCAATGTGCCTAGTTTAGCAATGGATTTCTGGTCCCAAATGTGGTCATAAGTAAAGGACTATCCGTATAAATCAAGACTACAAAGGAAAGGACATTTTCAAAAGCATTAATGCAATAGGGTTTGATATGCTCAAACGCACTTAGAAAGGATATGTGTTTTATTACACTATAAGGTTAACCTGCTACATTAACACATTTTTAAAGTCTGGTATTAGCAGTCAAGAAATATCAGCAGTAAACAAATTAATAAAAAAAGGCTTATGTTTGGAGAAGCATTTTGTATCATAAAAGCCCTCACTTCCAATTTCTTTAAATGCTAACTGTTTCAATAAAATAATGTCTCTTACTGGGATATTTTTTTCTGAAGAGATCTATGCAATTCAAAGAATGATCCAGTTATGATTTAGGGGGGATATAATCAAATAAAGGTATTGAACAGCTCAGTATATACCCAGGACCCTGTCTTCTATCTCTGGAAGACCTTTTTAAAAGATATTTAAAACCAGTTCTTCATTGAAAAACAAAACAAGATTCTTAAGCACCTTCAGTCATTGATAAGACAGGTATACTCTGCATGAGATCAATTGTTAATTCTATCGTTTGTTGCCATCCATGTCACTGGTCATGCCTAGGGCACAACTCTCCTTACAGAGCCTCCAGGGAGAACCTAATATTGCCTGGTATTCCAGGATCCTCAAACAGAATGGAAACCTTGCTGCTCAAAAACATCTACACAGAAAGGTTGAAAAGAAGAAGCAGATGGATGGAGTAAGCGTGTTTTTCTCTCCGCTTTCCTTCCACACAGTTGATCCGATAGGCTTTGTGAATGTCTGAGCAGGACTTCAAAGTGGTTTTAATACAGAATATCCTCCCATTTGGTTATGAGCTGATGACATCTCATGTTTTCACAGAGAATTATTCTTTAGATTCTACACAGGCTATTCGTTTTCATTTAGTTTTCCTTTCCACTAGAGATAACTGCAAACCAATATATCTCTGTGAATTCCCAGCCTGGGGCTACTCATACTCTTATCTCTATTTAATTAGGTTTACTACCTGCCCTGCCCTAAGATCTCAGGAGCAAATTAAATTCAGACATAACATTTCTTTTCTCCCCCCTCTGCCCCCAGGACTCATAATGAGACAAAGAAGAAACAACAAAGGCGAAGATGGATTTAAAAAAAAAAGAATGAAAACACAAATGACTGGTATACTAGTGACACTCTTTGGCAGATCTCAAAATCATATCTACATGGTTATTACCATCTGCAAGCATATATTTACTATTGCCATCTAGTTCTTCTTTATCCAGGTACAGACTACTGTTTTATTTTAATCTCCCAACAGTATCTACATATAATTGACATTCTAGTGGCTGCCCTGAGGCAATTTGGAAAATCAAGAGTCCTGCATGAATCAGAAATCTAGCTCTTCACTGCCAGATGACAGGCAGGCAGGCAGAAGGACAGACACACACTCAAGCTCAGCTTAAAGTTGAAAGAGCTGCTAATGGTTTCTATTAGGAAATCAGCACTTTGCTTCCGTGATGGAACAAAAAGATTGCAAGGCCCTGTCACTCTTCACTGTCTAAAAGACGGAATATCAAAGATGGGACAATGATTCTGGAAGGTAAGGCACATTAAGCAACTTTATAACATGGTAATGGCTTCCTTTCATCAATGCTTTGATTGACCTACCTGACCAGGGTCTGATTGTGCAGGTCCCATACTGCAATGTTCCCATCGCTACAGCAGGAGAAGCACACCTTGGAATCGGGGCTGATTGCTAGAGCATAGCAGGCAGGAGCTGAGGATGTCAACTCTGCTTTTATACGTGGAGTGGGCGCTGCCAGGTCCCAAATGGATAACGTGCTGGCTTCCCCACCAACGATCAGGGTGCGGCCATCGGGGAGTAATCTGCAGGAGCGGATGTAGTTATCTCTGTTCTGTAGACATAGAAAGCACCACCAAGAGATTACTCGGAAGAAAAATAAAATGAAGCAGAAATCTATAAAATTACTGTATTCCCTCTTGGTTTTAATGAGCTTGTGAACTATTTGAATGCAGGGCTCAAAAAAAAAAAAGTGAAAAAATGCTTTGTTTTTCTTTAAGAAACAGCCATCATTCTCAGCAAAAGAGTTATTTTGGTAAATATGTCCCCACTACTAATAAGTTGCAAAAAATCTGACTGTTCCAGCAAGGGTGATCTGGTAAATACAGATGGATCTCCTTCACAGGGGTTTCATTCAGCACACAGCTACAGATCATGAAACTTCACATAACAAAACACCACATCTGTGGGTAGGAGAAAGATTTGTCCTGGAGCCTTGAAAAATAGCTCTCTCTCCCTCCCCCCACTTTCTCTCTGGCTTTTGAACCTGATGTTAAGATCCACCAGGAGTTGAGTTTCCTTTTCTCTCCCAAAATGTTATCTGCCCCATACTTCAGCACAGTTCTCTGCTGTGCATTTGTTCATTTTCATCGTGGAGGAAATAACGTGCAGGAAGAGGAAGATAACACAAGAATGTTGCAGATCACTGGGAAATTGTGGGGGTGGAAGACGGGGGCAGATTTCTGCACATATGCAAAATGAGACACAGATCAGAACATCATGTCAAAGACCAAAAATAAACTGTTTAGTGTGGATAATGGGTTCTACTCTATGACTAACAGCTACACGAAACCATGGATGAGACTACTAATAATATGGCCCACATTTCGTAATCTACTCATAAGACTTCAGTATACTTTCATTTGGTAATGTTTTCAATAAAAACAACCATGTTAAATAGGAATAAGGAAATGCTCACTAATGGGATTCTGGCTATCATATAGACTTAATTAATATTCTCCTATCTATTGTGGGAGTTTTACCTTGCCTCAATGTACTAACAGAATTCTGCCATTTGGATTTGGATGATTCTTATTTGAAGATGAAAAAATAACAGAGGGAATTATTTCTTTGTGTTCTAAAATTTACTGAAATGTAGTGGATCAAGTTTTAAAGAATATGGAATTAAAATCTTACTTCTAGATAGTTATGTTTAATGGTTTTCTATTAAACTATCACATTGGTTTTAGTCAATGGCAAAGCAGATGAACCTTTAGGAAGTATGTCCCAAAGGATTAGGAATCATCCAGTACAAATTTGGGCAGGCAAGAAAGATTTTTAGGGGATGGTCTTGTGGAATATGAGGAATATGGTTACATTTATAAACAAGAATCCTTCTACCTCTAAATTTAGCTACATTGCTTACCGTTAGCCATATAACCAATATTCTTAGGCATGATATTTCTATTAAAAAGTGGTGAGGCATTTTACCATTCATTAAATTCCATAGTTTATAAGAAGTGGTTAAAGAATTAATGAACTAGTAAAGCTTAGTAATTCTTGGCTGCTTATATATACACATTGCAATATCAAAGCCACTGAATTATTTACATATGCCACAGGTATCGTTCTAAGGCTATTGTTCTCATGGGGCACTCCATTCAAGATTTTTTGTTATTTTTACTCACCAAACAATCCAGCTGAGAGACAGGACTTTTGTTTCCTGGATGACTGATATCCCAGACCTTTACACATCCTTTTCCACCAGTATACACGTGCCTTGTTGGGTTGCTAATAGTAACTGCACATACCACTTCCCCGTGGTTTAGGGTATTAATCTGCCGAGCATGACGTGGAATTCCTGGCCCAATGAGGGCATCAGGAGGGAAAGGTACGGGTTGCATCTGACCATCAGCACTTACATGAAATGAGTACGCTCTAGGTTAAGCAGAGAGAAATCCTGTTTTAATTACTCGTCTACTGATCAATGAAAACTTACTAAACCTGGTTAACGCTAATGCACAGTATGTGAAATACATAATGTTATACTGTTCTACTTTAGGTTGTTGCTGAGTGGATATTTTTATTTTGAATGGAATAAAAGGCACGTTGGGGCATTCTGAACAGTCAGGGAAATTTATTTTTTTTTAAAATCAGATTTATCAAATCCAAATCCAAATTTTATTGGTCACATACACAATCATATATGGGTACGATATGCAGTGAAATGCTTACGCAAC
>JAEANM010012699.1:2508-14699 GCA_017656035.1 Myanophis thanlyinensis | reverse complement strand
ATCTATCTATCTAGTACCCATATAGGATAAAATCAGATCTGGTAAAAAAAATTCAGCTGAATTTTGAAGATCAACAATGGAAAATGTAACAGACCTTATCCTTCAGATAGAACTGAAAAACATGAAGGGATTAAAGAAGACCAATTAATTTATCTAAAGGAAATACAAACACAAGAGTTTATTTCCCTTTTCAGTCCTGCTTCTGATGATATGAAAATGGATTCCTCTCCCCTCAGCAGAGGGTGCATTACATTTTGGACGTGTTTCCTTCTGTTGGTTTGCTTTGGAATCCTATTAAAATTTCTTTTTTTAAATACTGCAGGTTTTTTTGGAAGATAGTGGTACATCTTTGCTGCCATGCCCTTGTAATATAAATACTGTGCAATTGGCGAGTTTATAAATGCACATTTACAGTGTTGAAATTTAAGCTGACAAATTTATTTTATTTGGGGATTGTTGTTAGTAGCGAATGATAATGGAGGAGAAGTGGAAGAGAAAATCATTGAAGGATTTGACTAAACATTCATGGACCATGGATCTTGGTATCCTGTTTCTAGCTCTCAGAGGAACTTAAAACTTTCAGCATCTGTCTAGACCAGGGGTGTCAAACTTGCATCATCATGGTGTCGTCAAGTGACATATTGTGACCTTTTTTCTCCTTCACTAAACCAGGCGTGGGCATGGCTAGCGTATGACACCTCCGGCCCACTGGCCAGGAGTTTGACACCCCTGGTCTAGACAGATGCAGATTTACTGTTATCATTATATGATTGCAGAATTTTCTCTGTTTTGGTATATCCAATTCCTCCTTGGAATTTATTTATTCATCACATTGATACAATTGCCCATCTCACATATGTGACCCTGGATGGTGTAGTAAGAGCAGACCATAAAAATATTAAAAACTATACCATAATAAAAAGCATTAATACTGTTTAAAAAAGTTAAACAGAGCATCTTTGATATTATGTGCAATGTAGCCATCTCAACAGTTCTCAGTGTCCCTGAGATCCTTAAGCCTGTTGACATAACCACATTTTAAAGCAGGAGTCCCCAACTCCTGGGCCGTGGCCCATTACCGGGCCACGGAAGCAGCCAGCTCCATTTGCATGAGTGGCAGGCATGCGTGCCTGCCGCTCATGCAAATGGAGCTGCATGTGTGCATGCCCACAACTTATACATCCACAGTCCTATCAGATGTTAATATAGCACCCACAACTTACTCCTTATGCTGGATCTGATGAGGCTGGGAGATATAATTGAGAAGAATTGTACTCTCAATACAGCCATGTTGGGATCCTTCTCCAGAAGATCCTGGTGCTTTACAGAATGGTGGATTCCTGGAGCTCATTTGGCCAATTCCCTTTTCAATGCAGTCTCTGCACTGCAGAATTACACACAGTGTTCTTAACAGATGGTTGTTCAACCATGCCTGAAATAGTGAAAAGGAGCCCATCTCTAACCCCCCCCCCCACAATTGTTGAATAATTAGCCTAGAATTGTAAAAACTGCTTTCTTTGAGGCTATTCCTTCTGCCTTCAGCCCTGATGAAAAGGATATGACATACAGGGTTCCAAGAGATCAAAGACAAACTTCCAAGCACTTGCGGGAAACCTTCTACCAGGTAGGTGCTTCAAACTACAAACTTTTAAAATCTTGGTCACCTCATAAAAGCTGTCAAACATTATTGCAAGTTATGCTGTCTTATCATGTTGACAACTACCAAGTCCTCAAAGGACTGAATCTGTTCTCCACACTGATGAACTACATCCTTGGCTGCTACCTCCGGGAAGCTTTAGCAAGGAGAATACAAATTAAGTAGGTGATAATTTGGAAGAATAAGGAATCCCAGTGTGGGTTTTTAAAAAGGAACCCTTAACCAATTTAATGTATCTGGAAGTCATATAGGTAATTAGATTGCAGCATGAAACTGCTGTGATGAGTCTGCAGCCTCCTTGGGAATAAATCTATTTAACTCCCTTTGGCTTATCATTTATCAGATACTGATAAGAGTTAGGCAAGACTATCATCAATGAACCAGTAGATACCATCTCCCTATTGGCTCCTTTCAATGCCCATGTTGGGCTTTGTTGAATGGACAGCTGTGCTGTTCTTAATTAACATCTTCATGTGAAACAGCAAAACATCATAAAGAAAATCTCAGGCATTAAGTTCTATGGACATCTTTACTGGAGCAGTGGAATCATTGTAGAATAATCCTGCATGGCTCTAGAAGTTACTTGTTCTTCTTTCTGAGCTACACTGATCGATGGCTTTTCAGGAGAGTGGCTTTAGGGATGTTCCACCTTCCCATTGAACCAATAAATAAGCAGAGAATATGGGTATCAGAAGCTGAATTAAACTTCATTCTTTCAGGGAATAAGCCAAACTGATTTTCTGGTCCTTGTGTTGGAGAGACATTTCATGCTGAAATGGTTGAATAAAATGGTCAGAGATTGAGGAATCTTCCTTTTGTTGGGATGGGCAATGTGTCCCAGATTGTGCTATAGAAAAGTGTGAGACAAAGAGCTTAAGAGGCTTTGAGCACAATCCAATTTGGGGATAGAATTAGTTTGAATTATCCAGCTATGGATTTCTAATTTTTTTTTTTGCTTTCTAGTATGGCATATCTCAAGGCTAAAATACACAGGTCTACAACATAATGTGCTAGTTGCTTAATGTGTTTCTAATTCTGCATCAGTAACACATCCCTCTCCCTGTGTGCCCCCCCCCCAATTCAGAAGAAAAGGGTAGAGGATGTCAAGCAGTCAGGAGGCTGATTTATTTTGGCCTATCACCATTCATAGTCAAATTGATGCATTGGGTCAATCAGATGCTTTAACACAGATTTTGCCCAGGTTTTTTTTTTTTTTTTAAGAAGAAAATTGCTTTTTTGTTGCTTGGAGATTTGCCACTGAAAGTTGGTGATGTACCCTTAGGAGGCAGGGTGCTATCACATGGGGAAATGAAGTGGGAGTCTCCCTGCTAGTTGCTCCTGATGAATTAAGCCACAATGTGACAATGCCTCCATCTCCATAGGGCTTCATCCCAAAAGTCAAGATGGCTGCCGCCATGATGTGGTTGAAGTTCCATCTTGTTTTTATGCACAATGCTCATAAAAATAGATGGAGCTTTGATCACATCATCATGGCCACCATTCTCGATTGATCGAGAATGTTGATCTGTTGATTATTCCTAGTGGAACCTCCTGCACCTTCACCAAGTATCTCCAAACTAATATCAAAATACTGAGAATTAGTTTGACATAGTGGTGAAGCTCCACACTAGAACCTGGATCGTTGTGAGTTCAAGTCCCACCTTAATCATAAAACCAACTGGGTGACTTCGGCCAATCTCTCTCTCTCTCTCTCTCTCTCTCAGCCCTAGGAAGGAGGCAATGACAAATCACCTGTGAAAATTTTGCTAGAGCAAGTGTTGGGATGGGTCCAGGAAATCATTTTGAGTCAAAAACTGACTCAAAGGTAACAAAAACAAAAATCTAATAATAAATGTGAATCTCTGTGCACCTCCCCCATCCTCTCCGCATTCCTTTGGGTTCACATCCCTGGACAGCAGCAGTTTTACTAATTTATAGGTATGTGTTAGATTTGTTTATTTCCCCATCTTCTGTTAAGTACCTCAAGGCAACATTTTATGTAATTATTTATTTGATTTATGTTGCCCATCTCACATAAGTGACTCTGGATGGCTTACAATAAAATAGTCAAAAACAATCAAAAACATAGCAAATTAAAAACACATAGCAGCCAAGCATCAACCAAACAACTATCCATGCAGCCAAGAGACTTAGGGCCCTGAGTTGGGCACCAAACCAAGTTTTTAGAGCCTTGAAAAAGACTAGCAGAGCCAAGGCTAAACAAATCCCAGGTGAAATGATGTTCCTTAAGATGGGTTCCATGGCAGATAAGACCTTCTTCTTGGCCCTGTCAGCCAGTATCCCTTAGCTAACGATACCCAGAACATGCCTCTCCTACTGGATTGGGTGGGATGGGTAGAAACATTTGGGAAGAGTCAGTTACATAAGTAGCCCAGTCTCAAGCCACGAAAGGCATGAAAAGTAACTATATGCATCTTGAATTGCACCTGGAAGGTCACCAGAAGCCAATGCAACTCACCAAGCACTGGTGTCATTTGCTGAAAAATTGACACCATTAACTCGCCATGCTGTTATGATCTGCTCCAGTTGAAGCTACCCAATCCTCCTCAAGGGGAGACTGTAATGGCATGCAGTGGGCCAGATGAAGACAGTCTCTCTCCAATAGTTAGAACATAGAATAACAGAGTTAGAAGGGAGCGTGGAAGTCTTCTAGCCCAACCCCCTGGTGGAGCAGGAGGTCCTATAGCATTTCAGGCAAGTGGCTGTCCAGTCTTTTCTTAAAAGCCTCCAGCAATAGGGCCCCCACAACTTCTGAAGGCAAGACATTCCATTGATTAATTGTTCTCACCATCAAGAAATTTCTCCTTAGTTCTAGGTTGCTTTTCTCCTTGATTAGTTTCCATCCATTGTTTCTTGTCTTGCATTCTGGTGCTTTGGAAAATAGGTTGACCCCTCTTCATTTTTCTGGCAGCTCCTCAAATTAAGAAACACTGCTATCATGTCAGCCCGTACTCCTTCTTTTCACTGGACTCATTCCATTCAGTGACAAAGCTCCAAGCCACAAGCCTACGTTCATTCTAATGTGATGTGCTTCTGATGTCACAGCAGACTGCTTTAGTTTGGTAAGATTCTGTCCATAGGTAGGGGAACAATAAAGAAATCTGCTTAGAAGGATGACTATGCGTCCTTGGCTCTTGGGATCTGACATAACCCCCATGTAGAGTGAATTGCAATAGTTCAATCTAGAGAGCACAAGAGCATGAGTGACCATGAGCAGCCCCTTCTCTGATTGAGAAATGGGTGTAACTGATGCACAACCAAAAAGTGTTCAAAGGCCCTCCTAGCTACAGCTACCACCTGTTCCTTGAGCAGCAGCTGTGTGTCCAGAGTGACCCTAATTGTGCATTGGGTCTATCATTTTCTTCTCCCATTTGCCCCCACCAAGGTAATTTCAAGGTAAAGTCCAAACTCTGAATCCAAGTCTCCCCAGTGACTCTTACCTCCTTCTTCCATTGCATCTTTATTTATTTTCCTCTCATTTGGGATTTCCTTTTTCTGGCCTCCTCTCCACCCCTCTGATTTCTGCCTGCACCAAGTTTATATGACAATAATTTCTTTCCAAAATTCTGAGCCAAGAAGGCTTCCCCTGACTCGGTGCTGCTATTACAGTGACAATTGGCAGATCACAAAGCCTGTTAATCTAATCCTAAAATAAATATATCAATTCTCAAATAGCCTAGTGGAGGAGGGTCAGGAGGGGCATGTGGGAGAGAGACTAAGAGTGCAAATTAGAGGTGAAATTCAGCAGGTTCTAGCAGGTTTGCTAGAACTGGTAGTAAATTTTCTTAGCAATTTGGAGAACTGCTTGTTAGAAGAAATCTCCTTTTGGTTCTTTTGCCCACTTTACAGGGTTAATCCTGTAAGGAAGGCAGGAAAGAAACATCCTGGTGTTGTTTCTAGCCTAATCTTAATTGCCCTGCTTGCAGAAACTGCCCTCCCAGTCACATGACACCCCCACCAGCCACGCCCACCAAGCCACGTCCACAGAACCGGTAGTAAAAAAAATTGAATTCCACCACTAGCTAGTTTGATGTAGTGGTTAAAGATGCTGAAGTAACAGGAAGGGAAGAAGGAAAAATATGAATAGACTTGGTTGTCTGAAAAAAAAATATTTCTGAATGAAGAGCTTTTCCTCTGTTTTCTCGGCTTTGCAATTGGGACTCTCTGCCAGAAAGATGGTTATATTATGCTGCCTTTGGCCTCTCATTATACCAGCAATTCGAAATGCTAATTCTCACATTTAAACTCAAAGCTTTCCTATTTGAAAATCTTAATCAGATTGGCTCAGGCATGCTTCCTTTTAATGCACAACTGTTAGTGCTCTCTGTTCCTCAGGGGGTGGGGGAAGGAACCATTACTGCCGTTCATTACTTTGGCACAAGACAGCAGATAAATACCGGATGCTAAAACCAAGGCAGTTTATCTTTGCTGTTCAGCGTGCACAGAATTAATGTGGGGGGAAATCTGGTGCAGAATTCAGATTTCTTTGAAAGTAATTAAAAAAAAGTGGGAGGAGGGCTGGAATCACTAGCTTCTAATTTTCTTGATTCTGAAAGGTCACCATTCTTCCCCAATCTGAAGCCCGCTAGATAAGTTTGGTCAACACTTTCAGGATTTTCCAAGCATCAGCAATTCAGACAAGTATAATTCCTACATATTGGAAGGAGTCAAGGTAGGGAAAAGCTAGTTTATCCAATAAAGGAGATGGTCATCAGGTATAGTACTATTTGAGTTCCTCTAGAGCAAGGGTGTCAAACTCAATTTCATTGAGGGCCGCATCAGGGTTGTGTTTGACCTCGGAGAGCCAGGTGGTGGTGGTGTATGGCTGGGGATGGGCATGGCCATGGCCATGGCCATGGTGGGCGCTTGATACAGGATCAAGATGCCTTTTTCCCCCCGTCTTTCTTTCCACAGTTCTTTACTATAACCATTTTCCTATCTCTTCTACCAGATATTACGGGAAAATGTTTATTACTTATTACTCATACGCCACTAAACTTTTTATTTCTAAATTTATACCCCATTGTTTAACAGTAAATTGCTTTTCCAGGCAGAGAAGCTATTTATACTATTGGATTTTTATTATTCAACTAATAATAAAAATACAATAGCATAAATAACATGATAATACAAGAACTAACAACAGAAGTAAATTTCTAGGATAGTAAATAGAAATGGCTGTCTGTTATAGATTGTTGATTGTAGATTAAATGGACCTACAGTATGTAAAATCTGGTATTAAATTGTAGTATGAACATAGGATGTTGCTTGTTTTCTATCCAGATCAGGCACTTACTTGAGGCCACATAATTGTAATCCAGTCCAAACCAGTCCTCCAGCAGCACTCTGCCAGCCAAAAACGGGCCATGCAGAGGCCCTGCACCAATGGTGGAATCCAACCACTTTTGCTACTGGTTTGGTGCTGCACGGTTTCTTAATTGCTTGCTTTTGCTTATCGGAGGCAGCCTGGGTGATTGGGAAGGCTGCGGAGGCATGCAGAACAGCTGTTCTGCGTGATTCAGGTAAGTAAAAAAGAAAAGAATGAAGGAGATACAAGAGAGAAAAGAGCAGAGGCAGGTGGGAGGGCCCAAATATCATCAGGGGTAAGTGAGTGGTGCCAAATGTTGCCACTACCGGATCAGCAGAATCGGTGTGATCAGGCTGCATTTCACCACTGCCCTGCACGGCTGCTGCATAGCCTGTTTTTGGCTTCCCTGGCTTCCTACAGCACTCTGCTGGCCAAGAATAGGCCCCACATGGCCTGTTTTCGGCAGGCAGAACACTGCAGGAGGCCATTTTTTACCTGCAGAGGCACCAGTCCTTTGATATTTCCAGGCCAGCCCCTTGGGTCAGATTCAAGCACCCAGTGGACCGGATCCTGCCCACCTTGAGTTTGTCACCCCTGCTCTAGAGTTCTAGCCTTGTTCCCATGTACAGGCCATCCTCAAGTTATGACCAATCACTTAAAGATCATTCAAAGTCACATGGATCCCAGAAAAGATATTTTTCAAAGTTCTGACTGCCATCCATCCTACTTAGTTTGCAGTGTTCCATGGCCATATGATTGTGATTTAGAGCAATAGATTCGCTTAACTACTGCAAAAAAAGTCATAAAATCAGATTGGTCACATAACCTGCTTAATGACCAGCATGACATGACTATAATTCCAGAGTAAATTACATCCATAAATCAAGGACTACTTGTATTGATTACCATATGGACAAATGTTTGTGCCTGTCTGTGTTGCTTACCTGTGCCCTTGGACACGATCCAGACCTAAACTGGAGACCACCTACGTCTTCCATTCCTCATTGGCTGTAACTTCTATTATAAACTGCAGGGCATATTTTTTTCCTTCAATTTCTAATTGGGAAGATGGTACAGCCAACAGGTTAAACTGCCTATTTGACCATTCATGCATTTATTGAATTAAGGAAAACATCCATTTGGCGAATATAAGAGACATTTATCTGAATAATCATGTCCAATTTGCAACCTTGTGTTGTAAATTTTGTATACTATGTGATCCCTAATTGGCTTGGATTGGCCAGTCTAAGTCAAGGAAAATAATGGTACTATTGAGGAAAAATGGTATTTGTTTGGGATGTTGAAGGGAGTGAATGGATTGTAAGACCTTCAATCATTGCATCTGCAAATTGAAAATTATTATTAGATTATTAGATTTTAATCCTGCCCTTTTAAATATATAACTCAGGATGACAAATATACCCAATTCTCCTGCCTCCTCTTGTAATCCTGCCTGCTATTTCCACCTATTTAGTTCAGTAATAGATAGATAGATAGATAGATTCTTTATTGGCCAAGTGTGAATGGACACACAAGGAATTTGTCTTTCGTGCATATGCTCTAGTGTACATAAAAAGAAAAGATACATTCATCAAGAATCATAAGCTATAACACAATGATAGTCATAGGGTACAAATAAGCAATCAAATCATACTAGGAAACAATAAACAATATAAATCATAAGGATACAAGCAACAAAGTTATAAGTGGGAGGAGATAGGTGATAGGAATGATGGGAAGAATAATAGTAATGTAGACTTAGTAAATACTTTGACAGTGTAGAGGGAATTATTTGTTTAGCAGAATGATGGCATTTGGGAAAAAGCTGTTCTTGTGTCTAGTTGTTCTGGTGTGCAATGCCCTATAGTGTCATTTTGAGAGTAGAACTTGAAAAAAATTATGTCCAGGATGTGAGGCATCTGTAAATATTTTCCCAGCCCTCTTTTTGACTCGTGCAGTATACAGGTCCTCAATGGAAGGCAGGTTGGTAGTAATTGTTTTTTCTGCAGTTCTAATTATCCTCTGTAGACTGTGTCTGTCTTGTTGCAGAATGTACCATAGATCTGAATGGTGAAAAGTCATTTCCAACTTACAACAGCTGAAGCCTTTTGTCCTTCTAAGTTTACCAAAATCTGCCGACAACTGTAGTTGTGCTCTTCTCTCTTTGCTTTTATCATGCAAGAGGCACATGGATAATATACTGCTCAAGATTTTGCATTCATCAGTATTCAGGACACGAGAATGCAATCGGTATTGCCAGACCCTTCAGACAAAAAAATTGGATACCTCCCTTTGTGGTATTGAATAGAAACTGAAAAACTATCTCTGTCCATATTCATGATAACTGGGTCAGTGCTAATAGCTACCCTCGTCACTCAGGCTGTCCCTGCCCATGTGTTTGAGGACACGCAAGTCATTATTAGACCTGGAAACAGGTTGCCAAGTTGTCTCTTCCTTGGCACTTCAAAATTAGCAGCTGCAATAGAATTCTATCAGATTACAGGTAGTCCTCAACTTACAATCTTTCCTTTAGTGACTGTTCGAAGTTACAATGGCGCTGAAAACAGTGACTTATGTCTAGTCCTCATACTTAAGACCATCGGAGCATCCCCATGGTTACATGGTCCTAATCAGGGCACTTCACAACCAGCGTGCATTTATGACAGTTGCAGCAACCCGGGGGTCGTGGTTTGTAACCTTTCTCAGCCAGCTTCTGACAAGCAAAGTCAATGGGGGAAGCCAGATTTGCTTAGTTAAGGACTGAACGATTCGCTTAAAAACTACACTTAACAACCATGGCAAAAAAGACTGTAAGATCAGACACTCAATGACCTCCTTGCTTAGCAACTGTCAGACAACAAAAACCAAGATAAATATGTGATTCTTCCAAACAGATTTCTCTATCGTTCCACACCCATAGACAGAATCTTGCCAAACTAAAGCAGACCACCAGCCCCATAAAGCATATACTCTGGGAACTACTAGTACTAGAGCCTTCTTCACCACCTTTCTTCACACAAACTATCTGAACTGGGTTGTGTTTGACTTTTCTGGAATGCACCCCCTCCTTCCCTCTTGGGAATCCATGCTACATTCCACCACAGCAACAGTAATTCTGCTCTTAATTAATTAAATTTGTTTGCTTCCCATCTCACCACAAGGCAACTCCAGGCAGCTTACAACAACTCTGGGCAGCTTACAAATGTTCATAAGTCAAGGACTACCTGTACACAAAGGTATGGCTGTCCTAGATTTAACTTGGCTTTGTTGCTCTTGTAGGGCCCACATATTAGAAAACTTCCACCTTTATATTTCTGCTAAGTATTTCTTTGTTTACTTATTCTTATTAATAAATATTATTAACAATAATAAATATTATTCTTTACTTATTTGTTCTTTATTTATTCTGCTAAGTATCCCTAGCGCTGCATAACGGAGTGAGCTCCAGTTACTTGCCCCAGCTTCTGCCAACCTAGCAGCTAAAAAGCATGTAAAAATGCAAGTAGAAAAATAGGGACCACCTTGGTGGGAAGGTAACAGCGCTTGGTGCGCCTTTGGCGGAATCGTCAGCAGACAGCGCTGGCTCTTTGGCTTAGAAACGGAGATGAGCACTGCCCTCTAGAGTCGGGAACGACTAGCACATATGTGCGAGGGGAACCTTTACCTATTTGTTTCAATTTCCAAATTATGTGTTTCTTCAGACTCATACCATTGCACACCACCACCACCACCTTGCAATTCCAATGTGACTGCATATATAGCAAGGCCAAGATACCTTTCCCTGCAGTGTTTTATTAGTCCAGGTGCATCTCAGTAAATCACTGCACAAAAAGGTACTTATGTAGGATCACATCAAGGCTGCATTCTCCTCCCCTTTGATTTTAGCATTATTTGCTTATACAGATGTGTACCATTAATAAGAGCTGGGTGGGGAAAGGAAATGCACAGCCTTTTTCATAGTCATCTTTTTATTTAGCCAATTCTATTGCTCCCTTTAATCACATAAGATTCCACGGTAGGGTACAATATCAGTAATAAATTACTGTAAAAACCTAAGACAGTGCAATAAAGCTAACAACTAACAGCCTGAATAAAAGACAGCCATAAAAAAAAATCAATTACCATTTCAATGGCAAAGACAGGATCAGAAGTTATAGAAATTTAAATGGGCTGGGGGGAAAAATGCATCCTAACTATTTTAGGACAACCTTTATTAAGTCAATCCAGGGATCAAGCAAATTTTTACCCAGAGCTCTTAAATCATGGATTTGTATGATTAACATGCTGATGCCACATTGTAGGTTTAGAAAAGTTGTTTCCTGTGGTACAATGACTAGAATTCTGCAGGTCAATGAAATAAATAAGCAACATCTGTTTCTACAAAAATAAAACAAACCCAAAATTGTAACTTTATTGTCAAAGCAATCAGGACATGATGAGAGAGCGTAACTAGATTTTGTCACATTCAAGGACACTGAATCATACTGACCTGGAAGGAAAAAGATTTAGATCATCTGGGTACTTTATTAAATAGAGCCTTATAAAATGGTCCCTTGCATCCTTGTAGGAGGCACAATTTAATAAATGTGGATCAAAACTTCAGTAGGTCCTTCACCCCAATCTTAGCTCACATGAAGGATCTTTCCTATATTTGCCCTCCAGAACATCTGGTGAGAGGCATTCAAATGTGTTAATATTAAGTCTGTTCAGAGTCAGTATCTTACTGGCTTCAAAAAAGGGTTGACTACTCGAAAAAACCCAAAATATTCTTGTATTGGGGAGATTGATTGGATTCCAAGTCTCTTGCATGTTGATTGAGCAGAGTGATCCCTTAATCATAGCTCATCCTCCAAATAACTTCTGTTGAGAACCTAGAGTGTTGCAGTTTTTGCAACAGTGGTTTTTTTCATGTTGACTCATTATCCACCATCACCCAAGAATCTAGGCTTACTGGAAAAAAAACCACAACTTTGGCCAGTGAACACTAGTGCAATAAATGTGCCTGTTTCCACTTTAGTCAGACTAGCTTCTCTTCATAGTCCGACATTAGGTATGAATGAGACCTTTGAAATATATTCCTTAGGAAAGACAGGATCTTTCAAGAGGAATTGTAGGGTCCTATCCAGTGGTGAAATTCAGCCGGATCAAACCACATCACCCAAATCGGTAGTGGAAATTTGAAATTGGCCCTGCCCACCCGCCCCT
>JAEANM010012698.1:0-14700 GCA_017656035.1 Myanophis thanlyinensis | reverse complement strand
TCAGCTAACATAGGAATTGTATCAGACCCTTCAGTGAAATCAGCTTCCCAGATTCTCTCTCTCTTTTTTTTTTCTACTGCGGAGAGAAAAAAGAAAAAGTTTTCTTCTGGGACATTTCTTCTGCACCAGATTAAAAAGCCCAACGGGCCAGATGTGGCCCGCGGGCCATAGTTTGCCCATGTCTGTTCTAGAAGCAAGTTGTTCCACTGATTAATTGTTGTAACTGTCAGGAAATTTCTCCTTAGTTCTAAGTTGCTTCTCTCCTTGATTAGTTTCTACCCATTGCTTCTTGTCCTGTGTCAGGTGAAGAATAGCTTGACTCCCTCTTCTTTGTGGCAGCCCCTGGGATATTGAAACACTGCTATCATGTCACCCCTAGTCCTTCTTTTCATCAAACTAGACATACCCAGCCAGTTATGAATTCATCTTGTAGTGATCCTGTCTAATGCACATTTTTCTATCTTATCAAGTAGTAAGTTATGGTCTACTTTATCAAATGCCTTACTGAAGTCTAAGTAAATTATGTCGACAATATTCCTCTGATCTACTAATTTTGTCACTTTGTCAAAGAATGCAAAAAGATTTATCTGTCATGATCTGTTTTTGACAAACCCATGTTGGCTTTTCCTTTTTACTTTGTTTGCTGATTCATTGCTTGATTATCTTTTCCAGAATCTGCTTTGGTATTGAGGTTAGGCTGATAGGTCTATAGTTTCCTGTCTCTATTTTTTTTCCTTTTTTTAAGATGGGAACTACATCAGTTCTTTTCCAGTCGTCTGGCAGTTCCCTGGTGCTCCAGGATCTTTGAAAGATAGTTCAGTGTTTCTGAGATCACATCTGCCAGTTCCTTCAGAACCTTGAGTGTAATTATCTGGTTCTGGTGATTTGAACTCGTCTAGGGTGGACAGGTGCTCACTTACCATTTTCTTCCCTATTTTGACCTGTGTTCCTAATCTGTTTTTTTGTGGTGCTATTTTTGATAGGTTGGACTGTGTTTTTTTTCCCTTTGTGTAAAAAGAGATGCAAAAAAATGAGTTAAGTAGTTCTGCTTTCTCCTGTTGCTTGTCACCATCTTGCCACTTTCTCCCACCAATGGACCAATTGTTTCCTTGACTTTTTCTTGTTTTTAATATGTTGGAAGAAGCTTTTTTTGTTATTTTTTTACTTTTGTTGCAAGTTCATTTTGAGCCTTAGTTCTCCTTACTTCATCTTTGTAGGCTCAAGCTATTTGTTGATATTCCGCCTTAGTTATGCGCCCCTCTTTCCACTTTTTATACTTGTCCTTTTTGTCTTTCAATTTGTCAGAGAGTTCTTTATGCAGCCATTCTGGTTTCTTTTGAGAGCTGTTATTTTTCTTCTTCATTGGTATTAATGGTAGACTGGGCTATTAAAATTTCAGTTTTTAAAATTCACAGTATTCAATCCAACAAAGATTATTAATGCCAGCATGGAGTAACCTAGCATTTTATAAAGCTTGTTTTTTTTTTCATTTCACATTTTAATATAATATGTAAATCCATTTTCTATATTCAGTAAACTGTAAAATCTCACAAAAACGAAACTAACAAATATCTATTACTTAACTTGTATGCTATCCCTGAAGATTGATAAAAACTTAAGAAACCTTATAAAAATACCTCAAAACATCCATCTACACATAAACATTTAAAATTGCTTATATCCTGCAATTCTACCTTTAAATTACAGAATGTCCTCCTTGTGTGCAAAATATATCAGTTAGGTCTTCAGTTTTCCTGAAACTTGGGAAAACCATTGATGACACCAGAAATTAGAAGCCTTCAGTGAAAACTTTAGTTAGTATTATCAAAATGCCTTGACACTGTGTTGTACAATCCAACTTAAGTTCTCAAAGTAACTTGCTACTACAAGTTATATCTTGTGAATACAGTGATCTCAGTAATAGCCAAGGATGCCCTGAAATGGAATATGAAAGTGCATAGTACATGTGCATTACAGATACTGTTGCTGCATTTTGAGCCTTCAGGTTGCCAAATAAAAAAAAAAAAGTGCACTGTGCATGTACATTTAAAAAAGACTTCAAGCCCAATGGTTGAAGCAACATTTTGCTGCTGTTGCGTTGTTCATTGTATGTGCTACAGTGAATTCATTATTGATGTTTGGGCCTAGAGCTATGGATGTATATTTTGTGCTGCGCTGCGCTGCGCTATGCTGGAAAACTGCATACAGCATGTTTTAATTGTTGATTCCATTGTTATATGAAAGCGTTATATTTTTAAATATAGAAAATTTATCAAAAGCCAGGCTCCATAGACTAATTACAGTACACTTGATATAATTAATAACTTTTCAGAAAAATATTAGTGTACTTCAGAACATTCAACGGTCATGCATCAAACAAGTAAGGAAATGTTTAGAAGAAAGTGAGAACCAGTTAAAACATTTAATTACATTAAAATGTTATATATTACTTCAAAGGAACTGACAGCTGCATATATATTGCTAGCTTCTTATAATAAACTCAAGATATGTTTTGCACTCATAAATCTTTCCCCAAAATAATACAAAGTTCACTATAAACTCAAAGCTTTCTGTGCAGAAAATAGGTACATCTTACTTTACCAAAGACTTTGGAGCGACCACTCTTGAGTTCAGGAAGATCAGGGTTTCATTTAATTTCAAAGTTTCAGGTAAGCCAACAATGGAATAGAGTCATAGGTAGGAATTTTAACTGTTGTGTACAATTCCCATAGAGTCAATCACTAAAACTACATCTTAGTTTGAATGTTGGTGGAGTCGTGCTTTTTCAAGTCATAGTTTGTTCTTAATTTTCAAGATGTTGCTGGATCTCAAATTTTGCTTAGCTTAACAATAGCACTTAGACCTATATACTGCTTCACAATACTTTGCAGCCCTCTCTAAGCAGTTTACAGAGTCAGCACATTGCCCCCAACAATCTGGGTCCTCATTTTACTCACCTTGGGTAAAATGGAAGGCTGAGTCAACCTTGAGCTGGTCAGGATCGAACTCCTGGCAGTGAGCAGAACTAACCAGCAATACTACAATCTAACCCCTGCGCCACCACACTCTTAAGTCTCTAAATCTCTAACTTAAATTTAAAAGCACAGCTTTCACCTGTGACTCCTCATGTATGGTCTCTTCAGCCAATTTGTATGACGTGGCTGAGGTTGTCTGGTCTGAATCTGAAGGCTCAGATTGATCCCTAACATTATTCCTCCATTTAACCACTGCCCCTGCCACACCCTGAGGGTTTAGGCTTCAGGAGTATCATAGCTGAAATCACTAAATAACTGAAGTTTTTCAGGCCCATTTCCCTTCCACTTAATTGAAGTACTTTCCTGTGTTTGTAATAGTCAAGAACAGGCTTGTGCTACTTTTAAAGGACAAAGAGCCACATAATGCATAGCAGTAGAGGTGGAAGAGCATAAGGCGGACAAACAGGCAGAAATAAGACAGAGATGTAGAGGAAGGGGAGTTGAGCTGCTGTTATAAATGTGGGCAGGTTGCTAAGCATCCGAATTATGATCACGGAGGCACTGCAATGGCCATAACCAATAAGTACTACTTAGTGCAATCGTAACTTTGATCAGTCACTATACAAATGCTCATTAAGTGAGGAATACCTGTACTCAGTTAGAACTTGCACAAGATTTTGAGCTTCTTTCAGCAAATTTCTTCAAGTTTCAAGGGGTACTTGTCTGTCCAAATGAGAGGTATTTATCAGGTATCAGAATGACATGGTGATTCTGCATGATCCAAACAAATTTCCATTTATTCAGAATGACTACACGAAGTGCAAAACAATAGTTTACCTTTTGATTTCTCGGAACCATACCAGTTATAGGTTCCTCTTGAGTTTTTTGAAAATGTGGGGATTTCTTAGATCATGCCTATACAATTTGTGAAGGATTACATTGATAATTTGAGAATAATTGTGGACTGTCAAGGAAAATTGGGTATGCTATTTGATGATAAGCTGTTTGGTGGTGAGCAACCATTAGCAATGCTGGAGCTAGTGGCATTAGTGAGAACAGGAGGCATTGGAAGGATTTACCAACCTATCTTTCAAGGCAGCAGCAATGGTGAATTTATTAAATTTTTAAAAACACCAGCAGCCCCCCCTCCCCAAGGCTGCTTGACAGGCTACCTTAGAAGCCCTAGGAACCCTGAGAGGTAGAGGGTAGATTTTTTTCTTGACAAATATATGAATGGATATGAGTGAAGTGAAAGGATGAATGAACTCCCATCTGGAATATTTTTTGTGGGTGTGCAAAATTTTGCAGAATTGTAATTTCAGATTCTGAAAGAGAGTATATCTGCCTCAATGAGATCTTGACCCCAGGAGCCAAATGAATAGGACAGGGATGATGATGGTAGCTGATCAACTTCCCAATATCAATCTGAAAACATCACTGAAGTTTGTATTTTTAACTGGAAGTCTGATCATATTTTCATTTCTATTTTGGTTGCTAGAACCACTGGAGAATTAAATCAAAATTGACTCTCAGTGTTGTGTGAACTGAAGCACGCCACGCATTTTGACTAAATGATTTGAAGATGTGTATGGAGCTATGCAGTACCATCCAGACTGCTAATCCTAGTAGTAGGCATTGACCATCAATTGTTTTCATAAATACAGAAGGGTGAAGTGTTCTAGAATCCCATCAGCCTCCACAAATTCCTATGAAAGTACTGGTGATTTCAGAATCAAGTCAATTACTGAAGAGCTGGGCAATCAGGCATCTGGATCTTTACAAGTAATACCAAGTGCTGGCTAAATATTGTACCTGGATTGGGTCTAGCTGAGTCGTTGTGGTTCCCAGTCTTGAAACACCTCTAGACTGGACACAGCCTGTTTCTTGGCATATAGTGTGTGTAGTGATGCAATGCCATTGGCCCCCTTTTTTTTTTGGAGATAAATAAGATCTTATTACATTGGTTCTAACTGATATAATTGGATATGGTTGCATCCTTAGAACCTTCAGGGATTCCTGCTTTTGTTTATCAGTCAATCTACCTATTGTGTAATTCTTATTCATCAAAGCAAAGCATATCTCTCCAACTCCATCAGTATTTTTCGAAGAAAATTTATTAGAAAGAAAAAGTTGCTGGTAAACTTTTTTGTTGTGAAATGTGTAAAAAATACATGAGCATGGTACAAGTGCAGAACATCCTATACTATAGGCTACATTGGGATGGCCAATAGAAGGGATGTCTTTCCTCTGATCTGTGTTTATGGAATAAGTGCAGATTTGTTGATATTAGTCTGTTGTTTGTTTTATACTTTGATTTTTCTGGGAGCAGCACGCATGTCTCCCCTTCCTCTTTGGTGTAGCTGGATGTTTTGCCTCAATATGTGTATTTCTGTGTGGATTGGCTGCTTGCCTTTTGTGAAATGGTGTTTTATTGTGTTTGGTGCAGTCAAATATATGTCTTGCTCTGTTTGGGCTTGTACTCTACCTTTGCTTTGTATTGTAGTTTTTAGAGAAGTTACTTTATCGTCATCAGTTTGCATTTTAGTATAGCAGTGTTTTTTATTTCCCACTTCAATAGCTATTGATTGAATGGACAAGCTCTAGTACTTCAGGAACCATTCTGTGAAAGTGGCATCACTATAGTTTCAACATTCCAAATCCACCCATTAGTTGAAAAACAGATTCTTAAGGAATTGGTTTTTAGCCACCACAAAGTGGCAGTATTTCTCTGCTAAGCAAACTCTGAAGTTTTTATCTTGAAATAAAAAATAAATTACTTGTAACCATATTAAAGTTTGATATACATCTTCTGACAGTATGCCACCCTATACAAAGTATACCTTACTAAGGGAGAGAGGTGTTCCGAGTTTCTAGATATGAATGAGACTGGAGTGGTAGTGAAAAATAGTGAACGTGTGAAACAAATGTAGTCAAACATATTGCGACAGTTTCCTTCTTTCTTGTGTTCTGTGGCAGAATCAAACTTCTTGGATCCTTTCCAGCATGGCAGCTCTTTACTGGAGAGTAAAAGGTCAAGGGAAGAAAGCAATTGATTGCCTGCGGCAAGCCTTACATCACACGCCATATTACATGAAGGTGGGTGTAATAAATAATACTGGAGACAATATGTCTGTGATTACAGTTTTCATTTTAGCAATATATATGGTTTCACTGATTTTAAGGATTTTAGAATCCTTAAAATATAAATATAAATTAATTATGGAATAGACAACTTTATATGGTCTGTCATCAATACTTTGATAAAATATATAAATCAGAATGGGAATGCAAAAATATTTCGTTCACAAAAGCCAGGGTAATTTTCTGGTTTTTCTATTTCTGCACAAAATAAAAAGTTGCCACAGAAATTCAAAGTACAAACTGGAGCTGAATGCATTGCAGTGGAGAGGAGGCAGACCTCTGCAAATGAATGTCCAGTTTTATTCTGTGTTTTAGGTTTACAATAACAGAACAACAAATTTTGAAAAAAAAAAATTGTAATCCTACTTCCTTAACAAGATGGAACAAGTTTAAGTTCCATACAAGATTTTCAAGGGTCACTTTAAAAACATGTGTTCTCATATCTTCATTGATTTAATTAATTTATATTAATTGCAGAAATTTTTCCATAGATACTTCGTTGGTTAAATGAGACAGGAGAACTTTTGAATGGAACAGCTGATTTTTCTCCCTTATTGATTAAAATCTGTGTATCAAAAACATAAATACACTGTACTTTTTTAAATAACTTGATTAAAAAAAACATTTACCTCTTTACTGGATTGGTTCTACTTTTCTTCTTTTCAGGATGTGCCTCTCATAAGTTTAGCAAACATCTTCCACAATGCAAAGCTTTGGAATGATGCTATCATTGTGGCTACAATGGCAGTAGAAATTGCCCCACACTTTGTCGTCAATCATTTCACTTTGGCTAATGTTTATGTAGCAATGGTAAGTAAATAATTGCTAAATTCTGAATCATGTCTTGTTATAGCATCTAAAAGTCTTGGTGATAGAGAAGTTTAAAAACAGGAGACCGCAGTCCATACCTATAGCACATAATAGCAGTTTGTAAAAGAATTTTTTTTTAATGTTTCCATCCTGAAAATTTTCAGTAAATTGAACTGTACCCCATCTCTCAATTTTACATTTGAATATGCAGAACTTTTGGAACTTTGTTTTGGGTTTCTCACCTGTACTTTAATTTGGGGAGAGGATGAGTTGTTGTCATTATCCATGTGGTCTTTTTTCTTCAATTTGAATTCTGAATCGTCACTGTCCTCTAAGCTGTTCTTTTTGAGATCAAAACCTAACATATGATATGCAGTCTCTTAGAATAAAGAATCACATTACTGGCATTTTTAATCATGCTGCTCTTAAAAGTGTTTTACATGGTTGAGCCACAATCTTGGCAACACTGACTCTTCTGTAATTCCTGGAGCCATGATAGGCATAATCTTCTGCCTTTATCAATCAGCATTGTTCCTAAAAGATGCATGCCTCTTCCTTTGCCATAAGGAATATGAGAAATGAATGCTGGTTTCAACCCTGATTAAACCAAGTTCATCCCAGTTTCAGTTCATTAGATTGTGATAAAAATTGGCTCAGATGCATGACCAAGGAGTATTGAAAGCTATCCTGTTGTGCCACCTCTGTATCCTGAGGCATCTTGAGCTTGTCAGGGCTGCCTCAGTGAACACAGTCTTCTCCATTCATAAAACCATAATATTGGTTCTCAGAGGCAGGCAGCAGAATAGTCTTGGCATCATTGGCTTCATTCGTAGAGAACATAAGAAGAATTATATAAAAACGATTTGTATGCGGTTTTTCTAGTGGTCATCTGTGAATTCACGTAACTCCACAATCATAGTTGTGTAATTGCTTTTCACTCTCTTGATTTTGCATTGCTATTTTGAAATGGGGAGGAAGAAGGACCCACATCTGGCTGTATAAATGTGTGACAATAGGACTCCCACCAAAAGTACTTTTAATTGTGGAATATTCCAGTAGCAATAATCAGAACCTCTTATGTGCACATTCACAGATGCCTACTAAAACTAGGTATGGGTCAGTAGATATTTCTTCCCAGTTTGGGTATAATAACAAATAGGGTTTAATTTAACTGAGAAAAAATATTCTATTTAAAAAAAAAGAAAATTTTGTTATATTCATTTGCCTGGGCTTAATATTGCAATACTTGAAATACTTTAAGATTCAGCATTCGATCCCTAATAATATAACAAAGTGTGGAATATACCATTGTAAGATATACTTTGAATACTGATAATTTTGGATCTTGGATTCCTACAGGAGGAGTTTGAGAAGGCAATGCAGTGGTATGAATCTACACTGAAGCTTCAGCCTGAATTTGCACCAGCAAAGAATCGAATTCGTGCCATTCAGTGTCATTTACTCATGAAAAATGAAAGACATTCTCCTTAAATATTACAATCTTCTTCCCTTTTTTCCCAAGAAAGCAAAATCATTGTTCATTAATAGACTTGAAATGAAGTGAGCAAATAGAAATTGGAAAATACTATTTCTACTAAGAATTGAAGGTTGGTTGGTTGTATTATTCAGAAGCAAGAATATCTTTGGAGAAACTATAGTAAATGTTATACCAGACAATTGTATAAATAAATATTGAAACCAGAGAACTTCCACGTGCCTATGTCCCGAGCATCATTAGATTTTCCACAATATTTGATTGGATGCCAGCATAAAATTTAACCTGCTTCTTGTCTTAGCACATATATGAAAATGCAAAGCACCCCATTGCACCAGACACTATATGTAAGAGGAAGGCATAATTAACTTTTCATCCATCAGGAGTTCATATTCTACTTCTTCATCCAGTCCATACTTTAGCATTACCAAGTCAGAGAAAGATACTGAAATAACGCAGGAGATTGCAAATCATTTTAGTGCATTTTAAGAACAAGCAGCCTTCTATCTATTGTTGCTTTTATTGGGGGGGTGGGGGGAATAGTGAAAACAACATTGTGTGAAATCATTTATATTATGGTTTACAAGAAAAAAGAAAAGCAAGAAAGAAATGTAATTTCAAAGGTTTCTTTTAATCTATTATATATTAGAAGCCCTTTGCAGCCTTTAGCCTGTCTTTACTAATTCTTTTACCCAACTAAGTATAAACTGCAAGTGTTAAAGGCATATGCACACATGTTCTTTCTCTGTATGTCTAAATGCTTAAGCGAGAGAGAGCATGTTAGCAAATAGGACAAGTGGTCTGTTTCTTAATCAGCATCCAGTTTGGTCAACAAAAGGACCAAATTGCAGATTTCATTGTTGAATCAACAAGGGCACAAAATTTGAAGCAAAAATAAACAATTATTAATAAACAGAATTCTGATTCCTCTCTTTTTATGGTGAAATGTGTGTTATATGATACATTAGTAACTTAGCCCAAAATTCCACATTCCATGACCTTTATTAATATACACAAATCATGGGATAAGGTTTTTGTTTGTACATATAGAATAACCCCTTGATTATACTTCATATTTATTACATGATAAAATATCTAAAATTTCATTCAAAAGGAGGAGGCAATTACAAAGTTATTTTGAAAAGAAAAGTAGTTGGTAGAGTTTCAGCTTTGCTATTATAGTTGGTTTATTCTACAAAAGACAGCCTTGGGGCTTGTTACTAAACACATTAAGATGGTTTGTTTAGTTCTAGCTGAACACAAGGCATGACATTGGCCAGTTGTGATTTGTATATTAAATTATGGTTAAGCCACAGTTCAGCACAATATGTGAATCCAGGCAGACATTCTGTTAACCCACCATCAACAGTTCCATTGCTTTTCCATTTCTAGACTAGTAATACACAACTTGATTAAAATCAGTTAACTCAAATTCATAGGAAAGTTTTCTGTAGATTCAGTTGTAAGGGAAATACTATTTCTCTTATAGTCAGATTCTATTGCACTGGTAAAATTTGAAAGCTAAATTTGGTACTATTTTCATTTGAATTGAATTAAATTGGATTAATTTGTTTGCTTTTTACTCAGTCCCAGATTTTTTAATGACAGTGATTCAAATACAGTTTGATAAGAACCTGTTAAAAATTTAATTAAATTAGTTCAATATCTGGCACACCATGTCTTCCTTAGCAGTTGTTGCAATCAAGTTTAAAATACTGACATTCTTTGCTGCCAATTTATATACTTAAGAGATTTTTTAAAATGTGAGGAATCTGAAAATATGGTGGTATTGCCTAACCCAGCATATAAACGTACATGTTTCATCTTTGGTATCTAGAGCAGGAAAATTAACTATCAGTTTTAAATAAAATATGAGAAGAACTGTAAATAAAATGTGGGGAGAGTACTGGACAAAATATGACAAAAGATGGAGGGGGAGTGAGTTACAGGTTTATTTCCATACACAAGTGGAATATGCACATGTACTGTATTTTGCAGAGGAGAAATATATATTTCATGTGACTGGAGCTAAGCTCTTTACAGCAATCCAGATACTGAGTGTTGTATAAACTTAAATCAAGGCCAGTTGTTTATAAAAGACACTGAACACAGGTACAAAGAAATAAAGGATTTAATTGAAATTTGGAAGGAAACTTGAATATAATGATTGGCAACAAATAATTATGAAAGTAACTGCTCTATTTGTCTCCATCTGTGCCACACTTGAATATGTAATATGAAACATGCATTAGAGAAACACTGTTAAGAGTCCAGTATCATTTTTCCAGAAAAAAAATAATTTTTACATTCACTTTCATGAGTAATGAGAGGCTCCTAGAAAACTAGATCAACCTAACAATGCAGTAATACAGAAACACATCTTCATAAATCAGTTTCTAGTTAATAAGGTGACACCAACAAGATTTTCAGAAACCCTGAATGCACTCTCACTGTTCCCTTTATCAGTTAAACTGTTGAACAAGTGATGAAAATAGCTGCCAACACATCTGGAATCCTCCAGGTGGCAGCTTGAATCCATATTTAGTATCATTTTTTTCTTTAAGAACCTAAAAATAGATACTCCTGCATAAAACAGGATGGGCAGTTCCCTTACCTCCAATGGCTAAATATAGGAGAATGCTTCTACTTCTTACTTGAATGAAAACCAGAAAAAGGTATCTCTCTTTCATTTTCATACATATATGTACGCCATTTTGTGATTATTTCTTTGTTTTGATTTTTAAGCAGGGGTGAGCTGAGTTCCTCAGGGCTGAAGTAGGTGAAGCAAGCTGTTTTCTTCCTACCAAATACCTCTTTTTCTCTGTCTTTTTAACACACTATGCAGCAGGCATGGGAAATGGGACAGGTATCTCATATTAAAAACCTAAACTTAACCCTCAGTGGATTTTGAAAGTAGGCCATAGACTGCCTGCAGCCTTAGAATCACAAGTTGTCCATTTTACATCTCTGCTTCACAAATGCATTCTGAATTTACAAACACAAGTGCAAACCCAGAATATCTTAACACGAGTTTTTGGCAATAATTAATTTGTGATATGCATTGAATCTTCCTTAGGTACACAAGATGTACCTAGTGAGGCCTCAAGTATCTCATGCTCCACTAGAAGCTGACCACTGACCATTAATTTGATTGGCCATTCCTTTTGTTCCTCTAGATGTGAGTTTCTATATTATTCACCTGCAGGCAAATTTAATATTTAACTATACATAAAGGGTATGCCAATGTGGCCACCTTTTCTGATACCCTATTTCATGAATTCTTTCCTTGATAAATTTAAATAGACTTTTCAGAGATATGGTTCAGAGTTTTAGTCCAGTTAGCTCATACAAATTAAATCAACTATAGCTTTAAGAATAAAATATGTCAGCCTTTTTTAAAGGATTGATCTGGTCCTATTTGAAAAGAAGACACTAAATTGGAGAAAGAACAGTCCAGTAAATATTTAGCTTATTACTTCTTATATACCATCCTAGAATAAAGTAGAAGATTGCAAAGAAGTCTGAGATACCAAAAATTGGAGATAGTTTTTTTTTAAATCAGCCACAGAAGAAACTCCAATATTGTTTGTTTTAGAAAGAACTGTAAATCCGCTGAATCATACCATTTTGTAGTGGAAACAACTGAAAAGAATTGCCCTGTGAATACCTTTATCCTAGCTTTGTCCAATGTTGAACAGATTTAATCCATCTATGTTCATGGCTAATGACAAGGAACTAAGGGAACTGGAGCCCAAAGTACCAGGTTATCTATTCCCAAACTTTGTCATGCAGATATTTTTATATCATTAGATGCACATTGAATGTTTAGATCTGCTCCTTAATGACATCTGAGTCTTTTCCAACATCACCACTCTACAACTCTTCAATTAAATCGAGTAAATTTGATGTTTGGGATCCACAAGAAACTAGACATATGATGTGTTCGTTAAAAGCATATTTATTTTTCTCCTTTGAATTAAAAATTGTAACTCCCTCCTCCCCATCCCACCTCCAGAATGATATTTTTCAAGCTTTGATAAAAACTTGATTAACATAGACCCTGGAAGATAAAGATGATTATCTCCCAAGTATATTTCCTTGGGGGTGGGGTGGGGGTAATATAAAAAAAGGGGACAACTGCCAACTGCAAAGAAATCTTAACAACAACAGCAAAAAGGAACAAGAATTTTCAATGCAAGCTAAGTGCTGCACAGGCAGAAACCTTGCTCTGACGTACATGAAAACCCTGCCAGGATTAACTCCTTCGTGCCCATGGAAGCTAGGTTCCTCACAGTATTTGTCTTGCCATGAGTTTCATATTCTTTCCATTGGTGGTCATGCAGTTTTATTTAATTCTGCTGTCACATTACATGTAGATGTTGGAGACAAACATTTGTACACAACACTAATGGATGCGTCTTTGTCCACCCATTGATTTTTTGCAGGTGGTACACAGAAGTCCATTAATTACAAAACAGGACAGAGATTTCCTTTCTGAAAATGATATTCTCAGTAGCAATTATTTTTCTTAGCTCGTTGGTAGGTAACTTTCATTCAAAATTTCAAAGCAGCTGATAAAAATGCTGTTAAAGGAGATTTATATTCTCAAAGTTTTTTTATTCTCCAAATAAGATAAAACAGGATAAAAACCTCTTTGCAAATGGGACAGTTGCAGGCCATGAACTGAATTCAGAGACCAGATCTCTATTTCTATCTACTAGTTGTTCCCTCCTACAAAATTGCAGTACAGATTTCCGGAATTGTCTTTGTGACGGCATGGAAAAGAAAAGGGCAGGACATGAACAATATTTAAACTGCCTTCTGTAAGATCCTACATGAAGCTCTCTGGAATAGTTTCAAGTAACTTTGGGTTCCAAAAAATAAACCTCAATTTGACTAAAGATGACCTGTCTCCTGAAGTCATTTTCCAATGTACTGACATCCAGATGAATTTGAATTGTATCACCTAGTACTCCAGGCAAGTACCAGCTAAGAATTCCAGTTGTAATACCAGCAAACATAGAAAACGCCAGTTGATGATGACAATTTTCTTTAAACGAAAACCACAGAAAATAATTTTGCGATGATTATGTTCTGACTAGGTCTTCACAGCATTACCCAGAGGTGAAATAGCATCATTTCCTACACCATCCATGGTGTACCTGATGTTACAAAAGCAAACACAGAGGAATGGCATACTGAATTGTATTTCAGGCCAACTGCATGAGGGTATAATTGTATTTTTCCATACTACAATTGCTGGAACGTTATGTGAATGAAGCTACTGGAATTTAGTCATGATTTAAAAAAAAAAAAAACCTGTTGCTTAGGGCAATGTTGAAGCCAGACTATGTACCGTAGTTTCATCCATTAGCGAGTCTACCTGTGCCACCCCCAAAGATTTTGTTCCTCCAACCTCCAAAGACTGACACCTTTTTCCCATCCTGTGGTGTTTGTTTAAGATTATAATTATCATTATTGACTTACACTAGCACAGACTTATTCAAATCAAAGATGGACTGCAGACTTAAATATTCACAACTCAAACTATCATTTTTAAAAATCATCATATTATTGAATGACATATTGTAGCATGTTTATCAGCAGTCTCTCAGCAAAAGACTATATACTGTAATACCCGAGCCAAGAACTTTCGAAGTCCATTTTCCTAAACTATAATCCTGGTACTGCTACCGTGATCGCACTATCAGAGATTTTCCTTAACCAATTACTTCCAAACACTGATCATCTTCCTGACTTCATTTGTTAATTGTAAATATGAAACATTTATACCTGGTAAGCTAATGCTAAAAACTTGCAACTCTCTAGTTTACAAAAAGCCCAGAGTACACTCAGCAGCCTAATTAAACTGTAGCCAATGATGTTTACCAATGCTATAAACACCTGCAAACTAATCCTGTGTGTCCAGTAACATGACTCATTTTGTACTTTTGTGAAAATAATAAAATGGGAATAGAAATTTGACTTAATTCTACTGGATAGAAAAACAGCTTATGGTCAAAACTAAGGCGCTCTCATGAACATTTGTAGAACATACAAATATCTGCTATTGGCCTTAAGGAGAAATAAAATACCTCAATTATCAGGAATTGCATCCCCATATTTTTCCAGTTTTGCCCAGTATTGCATACAGTATTTACTTCATCTGCGTTTTACCTGTTTAGAAATTATTTGAATTGGAAGTTGTTCTGTACCCATATATGGTGTGCTGGGAGACAGCATACCATATATGGTATGCTTGGAGACAAGCAGTTTGTC
>JAEANM010012697.1:0-14700 GCA_017656035.1 Myanophis thanlyinensis | reverse complement strand
TTCAACATAAGAAAAATTCAGGATACAAAGGCCACCCTGGAACGGATTAATTTCGTATCTCGAGGTACCACTGTATTGTTGAAGTTAATGAACAGTAGCTCTCAGGTCACAACAGTAATTGGCTCCGAAATTTCTATTGCAAAGTGATATGGTGGTAAAGCGTGATATAATTGGATGGCAAACCCAGAAATCCTCATTAATATGGTCATTAAACAAGGACCATAAGTCATTAAGCAAAGACTTTATATGACAATGATTTGTGACTCCTGGCCAGTTTCCAACAAGAAAAGGGAATGTGGAAGGTGGTCAGAAGTCACAAGTTAGGGTAACTACAAGAGTTTCCTTTTAGACAGTTTGCAAGCAGGTTGGTAGCTAAGAAGTACAGGCAGGTGGGTGAGGCTATGGAGTGTAGGCAAGTGTGTGGGTGGATGCTACGGGCAGGTGTGAGTGCAGATGCTATCGCCAGACAGGAGACTGTACAGACAGGTGCACAAGCAGATGGGCTGGTACTATGGTAAGTGCAAGTGCAGGCAGGCTAGCAGGCTCCATGGAATATAAAATTGCTCAGGAGGCTGAGGGCTTCTCAGGAGAAAAAGTGACTGGACCAAGAGCAATTTACGGGAGCGACTTGCAACTGCCTGCTGGTATCTCCATTGATTTTGCTTTATTGGAAACTGGAAGACAAGGTTACAAATGGTAATTACATGACTGCAGGATGAAACTGCAACTATTGTAAATGTGAGCTAAGTTTATCAAGTGCCCAAACTACAATCATGTCCCTGCAGGAACACTGTAACAGCTACAACTTTGAGGACCTGTCATAAGTTTCTCCTTGTTCAGGGCAACTGTAGCTTTGAATGTTGCTGAATGTGTCACTGTAACCAAAGACTATCTATATGTGGACTAAGAGTTTTAAAGGTCAGAAAAACTGAGTAGGCATGGTGGGGGACAGAAAAAGTGGTAACTTTCATAAAAATTGAGAAAAATGAGAAACAAAAGGGAGAAAATGCAACATTTTTCTCCTACAATGTTTTAATTTTCCTCAAGGATTTCCTATTTCTATGCAGGCCTAGACAGGAGATCACTGGTTGTGGAAGGAAGAGTATAACTGTAAATGCAAACACTGTTTCAACAGGCTTTCATTAAAATGTGATATATAGTAAGAGTGATTACAGATAATTTCTTGCAGAAAGTGATAGAAAGTGTATACATTTCAGAAATAATAGCCTAAGTACTTGTACCTTTAGCTCTTTCTTCCTTATCTTTCCTTCAAATTAATAGTTTTGCTCCAGAAACCCAATTAGATTCCTTCAATAGACCCAAATCATAAACATACTACAGTCAGCAGTGCAATATAGGTGGGTAATGTCTACACACGCAACATAGGAGTAGGAGACAAGTTAACTTGGGAAGAATGGAGATGAGAAGATTAGAATTACTTACCTCCATTTGAAGTATTGAATTTAATGCCAAAATCTCCATTTGGGCCACCAGGATTATGACTTGCTGTCAAAATTATACCACCAATGGCTTTTATTTTCCTAATAATACAGGATACTGCAGGCGTAGAAAGAATTCCATTCTGTCCAATTACTAACCTCCCAATCTAAAACAAGAACAGAAGAAAAGCAAAACTCACAAAAGGGTGTTAGGAGGCACAAAAAGTTGGGGTTTTTTAGTTTGCAATATTTACCAATGTTTTCTTCAGCTTTTACAACAGCCAGTGTTTCTTTCACATTTGACACCCTATTAAAAAAATTGGGCAGACAAAAGCATTTACATGTTTCTTTATCTTAAGTATTTGTTCCATTTACCAAATTATGCACAAATTTCAAACAAGTCCTTTGAGTACTATAAAGGTAGCTCCCACTTTAAAAACTAATTCTGTTCCCAAAATCTGTCCTTAAGTGGAACAGTATTGTTGTATAATATTGTAAACTTGGTATTGTGTAATGAACTTGAACCATTGTGTATTTAACACAAATTTTGCTACAATAGCCTCCATTCTTAACTATGGGTTGTCCTTAAAAGGGATTCTTAACTCAGGGACTCAAAGTACCGGTTTGCATTATTCTTTAAGCTTATTTTTAAATCAATTTCTAAATGTTATGCAACTACAGTATATGCTCAAAAAATCTCTGGATATTTAACAGCACCTTCATGTTCTAGTCAATTAAACCAAGAGAACGTTATTCAAGTAAATTTTGATGATCAAAATATCCTCTGACAAAAGTCAAGGTTTTCAATAAAATTTTCATTTATAGGTGCTTTAAGCTCTTAAACCATATTTCTTTTTGTTTTTGCTGTTAACTTCATGACAAATATGCATACTCCTAAACTATACTGTATCTGATAAACAAGCTTACAATACAGAATAGTAAACTGACTGAAATTATTCTCCAATCTCTTCCCCAAAGCTAAACATGTTACTCTTTACTTTTGTCATATAATGATATGTAAAAATGACCTTGAGGGAAGAGGCAAAGATTTTCTGCCTAGGAAAGGATAAGACAAAAGAAGGGGTAGCCCCCCCTTACTTAATAGTAAAAAAAAAAAATGAAATTTAGGAAAGACCTGTTCTGATTGATCAGGCTATTAAAACTGTCACTGGGAGAGTTGTACTTTCAGACGTTTAAGATTCTATTAATGTAGCCTTACAACAAAGTAGAATTAGTTTATGTTTCCTGTCTGGTTTATCTGTGAGCACCTACAATAAGCAACAACATCTCATTTATAAAATAAACTAAGATGCTAATTTACTTTCACCTGTCTGCAAACACTTGAATGTGGGAATGGGACGTCAAAATTATGGAAGCAATGTTTCAACCTAACCAGTAGGAACAAGCACTTGGGATGGCCCCCAGTTTGGAACATGTATGCTGCTGACATGTTTTTAACCTCATTCTCAAATTCTAGTCACTTGCCAAAGATAGCATTCAGGTCTGAGACTCAATCTACAACATTCCAAGTGATCAGAGATTCTTCCCAAATGGAATAAAAATACATTTTAATAACTGCAATGAAATTAATAAAAACAAATTAAAATTCACCCTTTGAAGCATTTTTTTTAAATCTCTGGTGAGATTTAACATTTAGATATTTTTATATTGGTATGCAAAGCAAAGTAAGAGCAGGTTTCTTCTTCCATCCACCTATGCATGCACACAATTATTTTGGTGTTTCTGGTGTTTTCCTATTAGAGTAAAAAGAGGCTCACAACTTCTGGCCCTGTAGAGTGTGAGGTATATGAACTTCGACTCAACTAGCTTTATTCAGGAGGCTTCTGTAAGAGATCGGGTATACTGATAGCCTTCCAACTCTATGTAAGTTATGACTTTCTCGTTTAGGATCAAGTTGGATGGTGAAGGTGGAAATTGGTGTCACTTACAATTTACACTTCAGACACGCACATTTCAATCTTCATTTTCTCCAGCTACCCACTGAAGTCATGTGTAAATGCAATATATTTACAAATGTACAATATTTACAACTCTCTGTGATCCTCATGGATTTTTATTTGAATTGCAAATTTTAAAAATCCATATTACCCAGGTGAAAGCATTCTACGATCACCTGAGAAATGTATGTAGGATAAGAAATAATGTTCAGGCAAAGCTGAAGTGTTTATTTGTTATATCTTCTATCAAGGCAAAGAATATTTGAGATTCAGTTCAAAATAGATTAAATGAGATAGATTTTCCCCCTGTCTAGAATTATATGGTATTGTCTGAATTTTTGGCAGATTACTTATCACGGTACATATCTCTCATTTTTCCCTTTCAGCAGAAACACTGTTTATTGGAACCTTAAACAATGGAGATCAGATTCCCAATTGAGTTAGCTGACTTAAATGCTTTCTTGTTCAGAGGAAGATCTATTAGACAGGAAGGAACCGGAACTGTAGATCAACATTCTAAATATGGCTTCAGCAGCCCCTGGACCTCGCTATAATTGAAACTCTAATTATAGATTTCCCTGTGCAGGCATGCAACTAAGGGAATTCTGTCACATTAAGTTTTATTTTAATTAAAGTCAGAAATTAATAAAGGCATATAATTACTTACGGTAACTGATTATTACTTCTAGCAATATAAATCCATATATTTTAAGAACAACAAAGTTCAATATATAAATTAATGAATCAACAAGAAAAAAACTATTACAGAGATAATATTATCTTATGGGGGAAATAGTACTCATCCTTCTTAAAATTATATATTCCATTTGCTGTGTCTTCCATATATTGATAGAACTGACGTTCAATTATGTTTACCCAATTTAATTTTAACAACTTTCCAAAAAAAGATGCATTTGGATATCAACCATCGCCCAAGAAGGGAACAATATCAATAGATTTTAATTAAATCTAACTATGGATGACTAGTCCAGGTGCCAGTTGGATTAAAAAGAACTTTAAACTTTAGTTCAATTTTTGTGAAGCAAAAATAAAAAAACCCAAATCCTTTGTAATGTCTGCACCAAATAGATTAAATATGTATAGCATCTTGTACGTTCATAGGTTAAGATCTACCTCATCAGATTGATCAATGTGATCAATGCATGAAATATCTAAAGTGAAATTTTAATTTATTGGGTACCCAATAAATTAAAGTTCACAAAATAACAGCAGTGGCAGAAATGTGAATCACAATATTATCCAGATCAAAAATGAGTATGGAATCAATTCAAATGGAAATCAACTATAGGTAGTCCATGACTTACTGTACAATCACATTGAGCCCAAAATTTATGTTGCTAAGCAAGACATTTGTTAAGTGAATTTTGCTCCATTTTATGACTTTTCTTGCCACAGTTATTAAGTGAATCACTGCAGGTGTTAAGTTAGTAACACAGTTGTTAAGTGAACCCAGCTTCCCAGTGGACTTTGCTTGTCAGAAGATTGCAAAAGAGATTAAATGACCGTCATAAATGTGAGTCAAGCCTCTGAATTTTGATCATGTGACCATGGGGATGCTGAAATGGTTTTAAGTATGAAAAATGGTCAAACGTTACATTGTAACTTTGAACATGCACTTAATGAACTGTTGTAAGTCAAGGATTACTTATATACATAGGACGATTATGACTAAGGCCATCCATCACCCTTCCCAAGCATACTATAGTAATGTAAATATCTGAAATAGGAGAAAGGTCCTGTAGTAATCTCAACATTATCAAGATTTGCTGAGACAAACTTGGGAACTGATTTTATTCAGCTACTTCAGAGGAGAAACACTTTGAAGCTGACTGCTCCTATAAGAACCTAGCAAGCTGGCTTATGTTGCCCAGGTTGGCACATTAAAGCCATAATGTGGACTTTCCCTTAAGGTTTAGGAAATATGTCATACAGCCATTCTGGTTTATTATCTCTGAGAGAGGCTGCTGCATCAAACCAATTCAACAAACGATTGAGCTCACCATAATTTAGTACATTACATAAACCCCATCAGTGAGTCAGACCATTGGTCAGAAAACATACAAATTAACAGCAGAACTGAACCAAACAACATCTGTATAAAGGGCATTATGGTTATTTTCAAGAAAAAGAACAGGAAATAAAATACAAGCTAATGTAGAATTTGCTCCTAAGCCATGCAGGGAGCAAATGCAGGAGCAGGGAGACACAATTTCTAGTCCATCCTCAACCATGGATATCACTGAATGCCTTTGGGCTAGTCATTCTCTCTCAGCCCATTTTAGATAGTTCTGATGGGGAAAACTAGGAGGGATCACTAGATATGGTGCCTTGGGTTCCAGATATAAATAAGACATGAAGCTTCATATCTCCATCTCCCAATCATCCTAAACCATTTTATATTTATTTAAAGTATTAATATACTGCCAACTCCACATGAGCTTTATGTAATAGGAAGAATGAAATGACGCAGAGCAACTGGCTGGATGTGGATCCTCCTAAAGCAGAACTTCCACACCCAACTGATCGTTTACTGAAAAATGTGCAAGACTAAAAGTCTTCCCTGTTGAGCAGTTTTAGGCCGTCATTTTAAAATATCTGAAATATAGGTGTGCATTCAGCTTCACTGTTATTCTTTCCAAGATTTTTGCATTGGATTGGTAGCCTATATGGCTGTAGAAAGTTATAGAAATTCATCTGTTCCTTTGAATTAGCAGTCCTGTGATCAGAAGAACCAATTATACCCCCATTAGAAATCTGCTTCATTTCTATGGCAGTCATATCTACTAGGAAGGGGGACATTCACAATCTGGGTTTCCATATTGTAAGGATGGAAGAACTCACTTATAAAGCAATCTCATCTGCCCGAACTCACTCCAGCTGTTAACAATCACTCCTCTGTGATGCAGAAAACTCAGACATGAAATACATTTTTCTGCTATTTAATTGTTTTTGAAATTCTTAAATATGCAAGCGTTGTCTTGAAGGGCCATAATACCAAAATAACTGAAAAATATATAGTTCACTTTTACTAGATTTATGGACTATTGATGAATAGTCGTAATAATGGCTAGATAATCAGTTATTGCAAACATAACAATGAATAACTGCTATCTAGAGCATCATCCCAAAATGGCTACTGTCTTCATGTCCTAAATATTTTTTGTGCTTCCAAAAGTTTCAATAAGCTCCTTGAAAAATGGGATGTTGAATTAGATAGTTTGTCTAATGAGACACAGCTCCAATATTCCTAAACTGACAATATACTTGGGATCCACATGTTTGAATTGGTTTAAAAGCTATCCAGTGGTCACTTTTTCTTCTCTCTTTTTTCCTTTTCCTTCTCTTTTCCATGTTTTGGCAGAGAAAAGGAGGGCTCTATACCTTATGCTGAATTTTAGGGCACTGTGGTTTAAAGTACTCTAGAATATGAGACCCTCTTTCTGATTCAGGAAGGAAAGGAATGAGTTGACACAAAGTAAAAACCTTTCTCTGGGATTTAGGAAGACCTCATTAAAAATCTGTGACTGATATGGATGGAATTCATTCTTGTTATCTGAAGTGCCACTTCATGCTGAAGATAATCCTAAAAGTTCACATTAATCACACTATAGAATAAAAAAAGTATCTGCATTAAAAAAAATCTAATATTATTACATAGGTAAAGCCAAGATAAAAATATGCATTTTTTTTTTAAAAATGCCCAAAATATATCAGAATTAAGCTTTGGTGAAGAACAAAGAACATTCCACATGATAGAGAGTGTGACAATCTACATAAAGGGCACCAGATTAAGAAGGATGGTGCAACCTTTTGATTTTTTAAATTTCCCCATTAGAAAGAAACATTTTAGACATCACATTACAGTTTGGCATATTGAAAATAAATTACAGAAAACATCTGGTTCAACTTGATACTATAAGAACTTTAAAAGCTTTCAATGACTTAATTACAGTTGAATTGTTTTATATGTTTGAACTTGACCTTTGTTTTCTATGAGCCATTCAAACTATAGATGGCTTCCACCTAAATTTGCTGTTGAACTAATTTAAGTAGAACCAAGCAAACCTTCACATAAAATAATTCCGTTTTCAAAGTATGACTGATTTCCCTTCCAAATTAATAACATTCACTTGGCAGAAAACTGGCATTCATGAGGTTCAAGTGCAATTTCTAGTGTTATTTTTAAAAACTTCTCAGGGACACTAAAGATAAAAGTTCCTATCTTACATTTAGACAGAACTCTAATGTAATTTCGTCACACCTGAAGCTTACGGGATAATGTACTCAGTACTATGGTTTTCAAGCACACTAATATTTTTCTGACAAAATTATGTTCATTGAGAAACTTAACATATGCTTTGTCATTTTATCTGTGCTGCTCAGATGCACGGTAAGAATTTCAGCTATTTTAACTATAGCAGGAAAAAATGCACACACAGTCATATACTTCCTAATTGAAACATTGAAGCTATTATTAATTTCACATAGTAATCAGTCATTCGCAATAGATAACAAAGAAACAAATAACCAAAATATTTTTATCTGCAATAATTTCCAATCTACTTTTCAAAGCAAACCATGGAATAACAACCACTGTTTTCAGTACTAACTTAAGCATTTCTGTCTTTCAGCTCCTCATAATCACCCTGGTAAAAATATATATTGGCACATTTACAAAAAAATTATAAGACATGCCCCTAAATGAGCCAACCATATATTAAGCATTAATGATATAATATTTATGATATACCAACCCCGTTGGCAGCAGCCATCTGAGCTATCAGTTTTATTGCAATCTTATTAAAATATCTCCCATCTCCTCCAACCACCACGGTAGATCCTTGTCGATCTCTTAGGTCTATGGAAAAGAATATACTCTGAATAAAATTGTGCAGGTAGTTTAGCTTGGTCTGAAAAATGAATGTCTTCTTCCGTAAGCCACTGGTTCCTGGTTTCTGATCATTATAAGGTGCTGTTGGCAGGGTCAATATTGGTAGTGGGTTGTCTTCCATGATCCTTTTTGATAGAAATGCATTAAAAATAAGGAATTATATTAACGATGAAGATTTAAGATCAGCTTGGATACCAATAATATGAAATAGAGGTTCAGTGAAGCAGTTCTATATCCTAAAATAGCTCCTTGAACCTTCAGCCAAATGTGGTTTCTGTAATCGAAGAGCTTTCTTGCACTTGCTCTGAAATATCACTGTCAATTTCACAGAGATTCCTCAGGAAAACGGATGTCCTGGAAAATGTTGAAAGCCTTTGTTTGCTGTGGTGTCACAATTTTGGGTCTCCTACAGCATCAGAAACAGGATTTGACAGCCGTAAATTCTGCCTGATATTCTTCTTTTTATAGAGAAGGGTATACAAGAGTCTTAAGAGTTCTGCTGTTCAGTCAGAAGTACTGATGAATTGTTTCCAGCTGTGAAGTCCAACTGAGTTAAAGCTAAATTTATTTAGGTAGGCAAGGTTTATAAATGACTGCCTGGTTTCAGTTGTGGCTCCCATTTTCACACAGTCTTCATCCAGACATGAATATCATAAAGGTAGGTCTAGAGTGGAGAGTGCAAGTCAAGTGCTAAAATTATTTTGCGGAGACTTTAAAGGTCACTCTTAAAATGGAAGTCAGGACTTCTCAGTTACTTACAGTTTCTTTATCCACCTGTTATTCTAATAACCAGAGGGTTCTATAGGGCCAAAAGGATATATAATATCATCCATAATATTAATGAGGCAATCAAAAGAATTATCTAGCAACGTCAATATTTTTTCTTAATTTCTTCCTTCTCACACATAAAGCATAGCTTGATATTTAGATTTCAACCAGCTTGTTTTAAGTTCATGTTAATTAAAAACACTTTTTATAAAATTTCTTAACTTGAGTGCACACATTTTATTTTATACTTTAAAAATTTCTGAGCATTTTTCATGAAAAAATTAAAGAGAAATCAAAGTTCTTGGTATTTACTTTCCTAGACAGCTTGCGTCTCTCCAGAGATTCAAATTTGGCTCCCAAATCTGCTTTAAATAATGATCCTGAATTAAAAATGTTAATGTAACAGAAGGGGAAATTATTAACTACATTGATTGTCATAATAAAAACATTTAATTTTAACTGTTTTAAATCAATTAAATTATTACCTTCTGATTAGTTTTGGGGGGAGTTTTTTTTCCTCAGCCCCATGTCTACTAAATGTTGACTGTGGCCCTTAGTTTGGCAAACATTGCGCATCCTGTCCTGTTACAAATGTGATAATTTGCAAAACCTTCCATGAAGTTATTTCCTGCCATCCTGGTTGGCCAAGCATGCAATTAGCATGAAGCAGACTGGATTGTTAAAGATTATCTGATCCTTTGAAGAGAAAAAGAACAAACGTATAAAAACTCCTAACAATATACTTTATTATATCCTTATGTTGCAAAATAAAACCTGGCTCCTTTTTTTTTTTTTTTGCTACTGGTATAGATTTATTCTTTTTATATATGTGGATTACATCACATACAATCTGATTACTAAGAGAATTCAAAGTATATCAGTCTGAATATTATGCACTTTGTTAACCTTTCTCTCAAAGCTAGCTGGTGTATACAATATACAGCATGGAAATAAATGAGTGCGCAAAAGAGAAACAATATTCTTTTTTAAAATTGTTATTGAAAATTCTAGAAGACATGTATGTTAAATTCACAGGTAGAAGCTGCCCTCTTGTGGTATACACTGCAATCACAAAATTCAGAGAGTTTTGACCAGTGAGGACTGTAAATTAGTGAATAATTTACAGTAACTTAATTACTGGAAGTTAATTAATATCCTGTAGTTACAGTCTGTAGTAACTATTAATTTATATTACATTAGCCAGACAACAGACTGCACTGCAGACATTTACACATTGAAGATCATTGAGTGGGATTTAAACTCTATTTTTTCACTACAATGTTAAGTTTTTCCAGTAACAATTTGAAGGCAACATGGGTCATTGGAGAATTTGCATTCATATTCTATCCTGTTATTCACGGCATGATTTTGGAAAAACATCTCCTTGTCCAATATCATCAGATTCTTTTGAAGTTGAAATGAAAGAAATGCTAATCTGAGTTCCTTATAAGAAGGATCAGAAAAAAACTTTTATGTTAAAAATGACCTGCAATATGTGAGATTGAGTAGGATACCAGAGAACAATAAAAAGAGAAAAGGTAAATCAATTGGCAGCTTTTTTCATCTTAAAAGGCAATAGGAGGAGGGAGGAGTATTAAGTATGCTTGCTACCTTAAGTTGTATATAAAAATAATAAAGGCAGGGTAAATAAAATAAAATAAAATAATAAAATTAAATTAAAAAATCCATTAACAAGAAACATTTTTTTTCTTCAGTTCATTGAGCCATGATCTTAAAAAATTCACTGTAAATGAGAATGTGAAATTCTTGTTATGGATTCATATACTTCATATTTACCTTCAGTAAGATATCTTATATAAATTGTAATTGGTGTACTTCCTTGATTTTGTCCAACTAAATAAAGCTTGCCAACTAAAAAATTGATTTCGAAGGAACTTTAATATGCTTATAATTCAGTAAGAAAAAAAATATCTGGAGCAGAAACCTCAGTTGGATCCTGGTTTGTCTTCACTCACTTACTCATGAACCAGACTACAGAAATGAATGATTGGACTTACAGAATGGTATGTTCTTCAAATACTTATGTACAAAGCTTTTAGCCCTCTCTATTCTCCTGATCTATGATACTGCCATAAATAACGAAGTTGGCTTAGCAAAATATATATAACTCTGATGAGTAATGTACATTTGTACCAATCCCATCCTAAATAAAGAATATATAAGCTGACATCCTAAATTGCATGTGTCTAACAGGAGTTCATAGTACCTCATATAATAAAAATCTATCTCTGATGGTAAGCCATTAACTAGGTTCCCTGGTCATAATAGAATTTGTACTAATTCAGGTTAGTAAGTTATCTAGCCACAACATTTTGAAAACCATGGTTTATGGCTTAATATAAAGGTGATGCCCAATAAAGGGGACTTACTCCACAAAGTATGATGACATAAACATGGGCATTATGTTATGTTAAATAACATAAACAAGTACAATGTATGTGTTATCTGAATGATCAAAATAGAAGTAGTTGTTAATTAGTAATTATTTTTCAATTGGCTTGTGTTGCAGACAATATAATAGTTCCTTCTATCAAAATGCAGAGCAGCTGTATTTATAGATTAAAACTACTTTCTACTCACAAATTATATGCTGCCATTAGCTTTAAACAGGCTGCATGTTCTCCTGGAGGTTATGCAATGACTTCTCTTACTATAGCTGGTTTTAACCTTTGTACTCCAGCAATGATATTATCAGTATTTAAAACATGGACTTGTATAGAAGAACTTCTCAAAGAAAGATACTAAGAAAATGCAAGAACATTCTTGATGGATTGTAAAGACAAAGCAACTAATGATAGAAGATGTTTCAGATGCTAGCCTTAATAGGTGAAAATCTATGCTAAGAGATTAGAAAGCCCTGAAATAATACAAAAGCATTAGGGCCTATTATCTCAAAGTCCCAGTTCAATCCTAGCATGTTAGGAGGTAATTGACTGGACTTTACAGCTTCCCACAGTTTAGAAATCTAGCTATTTAGCCTGCAATCTCTCTTTCCCATCCAGCATTCCTTATGAAAAATTAGCTGCTTACTAGAACAGTGAAAACCATTATAAAGGAACAATTTATATAGTGCATGTTGTGAGAAGAGGAAATGGACTTGAGGGACAAACACAAGAGCTACTACTAAGACAAATAGTCTAATAAAAGAAATCTGAGTCTGGGCAAAAAAAAAATATCTTAGAGAAAATTCTGTTACTGCATTTTTATAATAAAAGTAATATTAGCCTGCATGACTTCGATTTCCCAGTCTGATCTTCCTTGAAGGACTAATGTGAATTTTGCAAGTCTGAATGTGCTTTTCTCTTGTCTCTTTATCTCTGTACAAAAGAGGGTCTTCCCTGAGAAGTTTCCTCAGGTTACATTTCCATCCCAGACCCAAGTTCCCTTTATACTACTATTTTCTTGCTGTTAAGGCCTTAAGGCCATTCCCTTTTCCCATTAAGGTGCATCAACATAATTGAAGTATCCCTTCTTTAAAAGCACTCCTTTAAAAGCACTCACATTATCTTCCTGTGGCTATTTAGCTTTTCTGGCACTCTCAACAAAAGTTATGTATGTACATAAACTTGCTTTTAGAGACAGAAAAAAGGCACTAATTGAGCTTATTGAATCTCAGATTTCCCACTGATTTCCGTATGATTTATTCTCAGGTAGGGTGTGCAGTTCAGAGTAAATCCAACCTATTTTATTACTTAGTATTTCAAGATGAATTTTTGTTCCGGATTTTTCCGAATTTGTTGCTTGTCGATTTAGGTTATTATTTGGTATTATTTATTTATACAAATGCATGGTTGCTAAGTTCTCGGCCTTTTCTCTTTTTTTCATACCAAAAATGCCACACGCAGTAGGATGAAGCACTTGTGGATGGTTAGTTCCAGGGAATACAGAAATGAAAAGTAATTTTGCAGAGAATTCCACAGCATTAGCAGATTTTTGCTATGAAAAGATAGAAACAAAATGTATTTATTTTTATGTAGAAGGCATCCAAGTAGACCTTGGATTACAACTATTTGGTTAGCAACCTTTCAAAGTTACAACTGTGCTGGAAAATGTGACTTACGACTGGTCCTTGCACTTATAGAAATAGCACTTAAGACTTATACACTGCTTCACAGTGCTTTACAAGCCTCTCTAAGCGGTTTACAATGTCAACATATTTCCCCCAGCAATCTGGGTCGTCATTTTACCGACCTCGGAAGGATGGAAGGCTGAGTCAACCTTGAGCCTGGTGAGATTCGATCTGCCAAATTGCTGTCAGCAGAAGTAGCCTGCAGTGATGCATTCTAACCACTGCACCATCACAGCTCTTATGATAGTTACAGCATCCCTGTGGTCATGTAATCAAAACTTGGGCAACCAATATGTATTTACAATGGTTGCAGTATCCTGAAGTCATGTGATCAATATTCGTGACCTCCACAGTTAGCTTTCAACAGTAAAATCTGAGTGAAGCCAGACATGATTAATGACCATCCAATTCACATAACCAGTGATTTGCTTAATGACCATTGCAAAAACATTGTAAATCAGGTGCAACTTATCAACCACTTTGCTTAGTGACTGACATTCTGCTCACAATTGTGGCCATATATTGAGGACTACTTGTATCCAGATTTTTTGCTGCAGAAACATATTATGCTAATCCACTCAGGATAAAAACCTCAAATCTAGTCTTAACAAATCAAAACATGCTGGGCCTCAATTCACTATTTTCAAAACTTAAATTAACAGTCAGATATATTGGCTTCATCTAGAGATCATGGAAGGCTGATCTCTGATAAGAATTTGGTGAACTAATTGCAGACACACTCATGAGCAAATAAATTCGCTATTTTAAATGTGACAGAGAAATCACAAGTGTTGAAATTACTTTAAACAATTATGGTATGTGAAGCAGGTCTATCTGTTCTATAAAAAAGAAATTTGGAATATAGGAAAAAATTTTTACCGTGGCATTTTCAGAAAACCCTATCTACAGTATAGATACTGAGGAGCCAGTCCTTCTATGTTCCTATCCAATCCCCACCTCCAAAAAAAGAGCTACAACAAAAGCAGCAGCTGGAGACTTGAACATGACCTAGATTTGTATTCAGTAATTCCTTCTTGGCATGCAGAGTGACTGCTACTCTTGGACCGCTTATTCACTCTGCTGGAAATGTCCATCTTTTATTATGATCCTCTGAGTATGTTTCCAGACTCAGGACAAACCAGCCTTTCTATTTAATTGCAAGGATTGCCCATTTGCATGCTCTCTGCAGGCAAGAGAGGTCTGTACTCTTAGCTGTGTTCTGAAAACTAAGATAACATTGTACTATTCATCTGTTCTTCTAAAGAATCTAACTTTCAGTGAAATAGTCTTATTCAACAGCTCTTATTCTGTAAGGTCTCTTTTGTAGGGGAAAAATGCTTGCAGTTTATCTTTATTTATTTTTATTTATCATATTTATATACTGCCCCATCTCCCTAAGGACTTGGGGCGGTTCACAGCAGATAAAAAGGCAAAGTACATAACAAAATTTAAAAATCAATATAAAATCATTAAATTTGCTGGTTTTTAAAAAATTAGTATTAAAAATTAAATTAATTAAAAAAATTTATCCAA
>JAEANM010012696.1:0-14700 GCA_017656035.1 Myanophis thanlyinensis | reverse complement strand
CTGTGGTGAGAGGTGAAATTCAACCAGTTCTAGCTTATTTGCTAGAACTGGTTGAATTTCACCTCTGACCACAGGAACCCTGACATGAGTGACATCAAGCTTATTTGCTAGAACTGGTAGTAAATTTTCTAAGCAGTTGGGAGAACCGGTTGTTAAAAGAAATCTCCTTTTTTTCCACTACAGGATTAATCCACCCAGCCACATCCACCAAGCCACGCCCACAGAACCAGTAATAAAAAAAATTGAATTCCACCACTGCCTGTGGTAGTCCGAGCACTCTGCCAGCAAAAATGGAGCTTGAGCGGTCCTTGGGAGCTCCATTTTCGGCTCCAATGGCCTCCTGCAACCCTCTGCGTTTTCACTGGCAGAGCTGCTGGCTGGTCCATTGCTGTTTCTAGGGTGCCCTGCGGGCCAGATCTAAGCATCCGGTGGGCCGGATCCGGTCTCCAGGCCTTGAGTTTGATACCCGATCTACAAGGCTGGAACTGGACTCCTGTTTTACAATGGTTCTGTTCCTATCCGAAAGTGCAGTTTTAGTCAGTGATCTTGGTGAAGAAATATATGAATTTATGGGAGCTCCAAGGTAGAGTCTTGTAGTTCTGAGTCCATATTGTTTAACATCCACATGAAACCACAGGAAGAGATCATCTGTCAGCTCTGGAGGAAATATTTCTTTATGTTGCTGACAGTCTATTAAACATACTCAAACTGAGTTCAGCCAGTGATGCTGCAGAACACTTTTAACAGAGAGGCAGTGAGAATCTGGTTGGGGTAAAACAAGATCTTATTAAATCCTACCAAGGCAGAGATATTAGTAAAATCTAGACACACTGGCACTTAACCTTACACTAATCCCAATAGTTACTCTGCCAGGGGCCTTCTTCTCCTGAATGAGATGGTTGACCTGAAGTCCTCCTGGATTCATGATTTTTATTTCAACAGCATGTGGAAGATGCAGCTAATGTGGCTTTTACCAGCTTTGACTGGTGTATCAGTTACAACCTGACCTGGATAACACACCTTGACTAATAACTCAAACCTTATTCTCAATCCTATTGATATATGCTGTATGTGGGAATGACTCAGAAGCTGCAGCTGTTACAAAATGTGATAGCAAGATAATTAACAGGAGAAACCCATCAATAAATAATTATACTTATATTGATGCACTGGTTACCAGTCTTGGTTCATTCAAGGTTATGGTTTTAATGATTCATCTCCTATATAGTTTCACCTCAGTATATCCAAGTAGCCCCATGCCACCCTGCCATCTGGTCTGCTATGGAGAGATGACCTGCTGAAAGAAAGTTCCCCCTCTTCATGAGGTGAGCAGAGGTTGGGTGAGGTGGAAGGCCTTCTCTCGAGTAGCTACTATCTTATGGAGTACTATCCTCCAGAAATACAAGCAGCCCCAAACTTGTTGCAATTCTATAAACAAATGAAATCTGTTTTATTTCAAATTTGCCCTTGGTTCCAACTGACCCGCTGCAAACATCTCTTACTTTTTAATTTAGTTTTCTTTTGTGGTTAACTTTTGATATTTTCATTTTTTCATCTAGTCATCATGTTTTATGTTCTTGTTATTTGATATTATGCATTGCCCAGAATTCTTTGGGATTGGTGTGTGTTGTAAATTACGAGCAATAAATAAATAATTAAATTCATATAAGTGACATGGTTATATACTATACCTTTAAAAGTGAACTATTTGTTTATTTATTTAATTTGATTTATATGGCTGCCCATCTTCCAAAATCCAAAGTGACTGTATAACGAACAAGATTAAAACATCAATATAACAACAAGCATTAAAAATAATTAAAAATATAATAAAATTAGAAGAATGAAGAATACCAATCAGGGATAAACACATCTTTGATAAATTATTTATTTATATCCCATCTTTATTATTTTTACAGATAACTCAAGGCCGCAATATATACACTACTTCCTCCTAATTTCACCACAACAACCCTGTGATGTGTTTTGGGATAAGAAAGAGTGATGGGCCTAAAGTCATCAGGCTGGCTTTCATGCCTCAGGCAGAGTTAGAACTCAATTCTTTCCCATTTCCTCTAACAGAAAATTTAAAACACTTTTAGAAAGGCCAGCAGAGTTGGGGCAGATTTAATCTTCAAAGGACTGATATTGTCATTAATTTATTATAGAGGAGATGGGTGGCATAAAAAATTAATAAATAAAACAAATAAAAATGCCCCTTTTGCTACACTGAGTGGGCAGTAACAACCAGAGAGAGGCAATTCCTCAAATATCCTTGCCTCATGTCATGAAGATAGAATCCTACTGAGAACTAGTACAGTTTGTGAAGCGAGGATGTTGCATGGGCATACCAAGGCGCAGCCATAATTGTTTTTGCCACTGCCACATTCTAAACCATGGGTGTAGAATCTTTTGGTTTTCCTGGGCCACATTGAGTAAAAGGAATTATCTTGGGCTGTCTATAAAATATATAGTATAGTTAATGTATATATATCATATAAAATCAAAAGTTTACAATCTTGTGGGACCACATTACTAGCTGTCCATGTAGCCCATAGACAGGGTTGGACATGCCTATTCTAAACCAACTTCCAGATGATCTTTACAGGCAGCACCATATGGAATGCTTGGCCATAATTCACTCAGGAAATAACCAAAGTGTCAATGTCTCCTGATCCAGAAAGGAACACAATACCCAACATGATGTTGTGTAAAAGCCTTCTTAGCCACGGCTACCACCTCATGTACAGCTGAGTATCATCAGCATCACTTTTGTACATATTGTATACATAAAATGTAGAATGATGACCTAGGAATAAATACTAGAATAGCAATATCTTCGCTCAGCAGTGTACTATCTTCTCACAAGAAGTAAATACTTTTGGCAGGCTTTTTGTCTTGGTAAGTTATTGTTCAGGTCAAATGGTATTATCATGGAATCCTCAAAATATGGAACCAAAGTGACAATATTTAATTGTGTGGCTATCCTGCCTCAAATTTAATTTCATTGTGTCAGGGGAGAGAAAGATGGAATCCAGCTATAATTATTGTGTTGCTGTATGTTTTATTAATTTTGTTTATTTAACACTTATACATACAACTGACTCAAAATGTCAAGGAGAAAAAGATAAACCATGTCCACATGCATTGAACTTGGAAATATTTTAGCTTAGTACATTGTATGGTGAGATTGTGCATATAGTTTATGGTCCAATAGGTCAAATTGGCTTAACTAAATCACAGGGTTTTGCTGGAATGCTTTTAACCAGGTCAGAACATCCGTTCTGAAGTTGTCTGGCCCCAGGTGAGGTGAGAAAAAAAGGAATAGGTTAAGAGGCGGATGGATAAAGAATGCAGAGTTAGCTCCATTAATACAAAAGTAATTTCCTGTAAAATTTGTGAAGACCTTGCTATGACCTATACCTTAATAATTAGAAGCACACTTTTCTTTACTCTATTAGCAGCCAAAGGTCATGCACTTCCTGAGAACCATTATCTTAAGATTTTTCAAAAGTAATTTTCAAATGACTGTACCAGTTTTGCATTCAGGAATTGTGATCATAATAAAGATCTATCGTGGCTCAGTTCCGAGGTTAATTTCACACACCTACACACCCACACGCTCCACAATCTATCCACTAAGCAATGCATGAAAAGAATTTTCAGCAAACTTTTCCTTGGCAAAATATATTCATTTGTGTAGGTGGCAACTCTGATAAGTCCTCTAACCTTGCTTGCTGCAAAGAGAACAAGTGCTTCCCCAGCTCTACCCAAAATGTTAAATTAGTTGTCTTACTATGTTTTCTACTGCTACCCAAATTGACAAGCCTCTATTCTCCTAGCTTCCCCTAAAGCATTGAAGACCTGGCTACCCCAAGTATAAATCCTGTTCATTAATCTTGTCTTTAAGTTGGCTAATTGCACATTATGAGTTCATCTTGGTGCCAGATCTTTGTTATTTGTAATGTTTTAATGTGATTAATTTTATAGCTTTAATATTTTATGTTGTTTTAATTTTTTGATTGAGAGCCACCCAGAGTTGTTAAAAGATGGATGATTATATAAAAGTTTTGAACAGACAGACAGAGCTGAATTTTCCCATTAAAAGAAGGGTGATGATCGAGTTATGGGGAAAAAATCTAGTCTCTGGTCTCCCTCCATCTGGCCACATTTAAAAATAACTGCCCTGAAGGTGGGCTAATGTTAGTCCAACCTTTCCTACCCAAGAATGGTTGGGAAAGTTTCAGTTAGGACTAACAGTAGTTGGTTAGTAACAGTTACAGTAGCAGAATAGAGTTGGAAGGAACCTTGGAGGTCTTCTAGTCCAACCCCTGCTCAACCAGGGGGACCCTATACCATTTTAGACAAGAAATTGTTCTCTCTCTTAAAAACCTCCAGTGATGAAACACCTACAACTTATGAAAGCAAGCCGTTCCACTGGTTAATTGTTCTCACTGACAAGAAATCTCTCCTTAGTTATAGATTATTTCTCTTTAAGAATCGAAGAAGCTTCTTGGGTGAAAAGCGAAACGTCTTCTCAAAGAAAACAAAACCCCCAGAAAGTCCAGTTGCTTCTTGAAAAAGCATCTTTGGGACAACCATGACCCGGACGACTGACTGACTGATTGACTGACAGACAATCACGACCTCGGTAGACTTCTCCCTTTAATGAGTCTATCTCAAATCCAATGAGCTCTACTAGCGTTATTTATATAGAGGAAAAGGGACCGGCAGAATATCAGTTTAATTAAATTAATTTACATTTAAGATACAAAATGCCGCAGCGACTGAACTTTGGAGAGATGGGGGAAGGCGGGGTGGGCACTTCACGTCACACTCGGACACCTAAATCGAGACAAGCTAAAACGCCACGTGTAACTTCGGCAGCGCCGCCCTCGCGTCAAACGTTACTCAGGCAAGAGCGTGGGCAGCCGGCTGCGGGTGCGTGACGTCACCCGGAGGACTTCGCTTCACGGGAAGTCGGAAGTCGCCGGGCTCGTTGACGTGTTAACAGACGCTCCGATGATCCTGGGGAGTGTGGCGGATAGATAGTCGGCATGGAGGTCCTTTACCATCAGACCAACAAGTGGGTGTGCGAGGGGCAAGCGCGGGAATCTCTCCGGAGCTGGGAGCGAAGGCGGAAATAAGCTGGGAAAAGCGCAGGGAAGGCTTTGGAGGAGGAAAGGAGCGGGAGGTGGGGAACAGAGAACGGCAAAGGGTTTGCCAGGAGACATAAGCGCAAAAGAGCCACGTTTTTATACAACCCTTCGGCGTTTATGTAATACAGTGTTTCCCAACCTCAACACATTTAAGAGGCGTGGACTTCAACTCTCAGAATTCCCCAGCTACCATTACTGGCTGGAGAATTCTGGGAGTTGAAGTCCACGCCTCTTAAATGTGTTGAGGTTGGGAAACAGTGTGTTACATATCTCATCTCCACGATCTTGCTGCCTTGCCCCGTAGGAATGGGGGGACTCGGGACCTTCAGATGTTCTGGATTGCGCCGCTCGGTATCTCTATATCCCCTACCGGGGCAGTAATTTAAAAATCCCCTGCTTCTTCACTCAGATTTTAGGGGGGAAAAACCTTTTCTGGATAAGAAACTGAACAACAGGCAGCTTCCTGAAAGCCAGTTCCTGAATTTAAGAAGGATTTCGTTCCGAGTAAATGTAATCTTCTATCCAAGAAGAAAACCTTATTGCTTAATTTGATTTAATTGGAATAAAACTCACTCGGATGTACCAAAGGTGGCTTTGATTAATTTCATGCTGAAACAGTGGACCAGCACAGAATATGAATCTCAATAAAATTATCTTTGCTTGTAGAAAGGAAGCTTTGTTTAATTTCATATTGTTACAACTGGACAACATAATGTAGTCAAATGATACAATTCAATCAAAATATCAACCAATAACAGGAGTTACCCTGAAGTGAGAAATAATTCATAAAGATAATGCTTGATCATTGAATTTCTAATGCTTTTGAAATAGACAAGTCATAAGCTAAGTTGGGTATATCAGCCCAGCGTGATGTATTGAGAATTTTCAGTTGTGTCTCTGGCAAGAGGATTTGAATTCTTGTTTGGTTTGAGCAATACAAGCATATATGATTCCTCATTTAAAAACATTAATTTCATGTTTTCTTAGTTATGATATTCTACAAGTTCTTTGGATGGGATTTTAACTGTCAGTATAATTAAAGATTTGGGAAAAAATACCAATAGGCTAAATAAACTTCATAATTGAGAAAATTATGTAGATTAACACAGATTAGTTCTCTTTCATTTTTCATTGGACGAAATTTGATAATTACAAGAATTTCCAATGAAAAAGGCCTCACACTTTGTCTCTTCATCCTTGTAAAACTCCAAGATAGATAATCCACTTCTGCTGCTAGGAAACAGAGGTTGAAACAGTGTGAGTCCGTTATCAATAGTAACATGAATTGACCTGAACTTTGTTCTCTCTGGTCCAACTGTATACTTGAACCAAGGTGCAAATTTCTCTCATGTTGTATTTATATATGCTTTCACATATGATTCTCTTGTGAAACTACAGTCCTAAAGTTTGACAAGATGGATTCTGATTTGCAAGGGAAAGAAATTATATGAAAGGCATGGGAAAGTCTGAAACAATCAGAAGCATATTGATCAGTCAAATGTAGAATGAAGAAATCTAATGGACCAACTATATGAATTCATCTTAGCTATAATGTGTTATAATCTTCTGATCTACATGTAGTCTTTGTCATTTCTCCAATCCAAGGACCAGTACTAACTTTACCAAATTTTGAGTGCCTACTTCTTATACTACTTAATTTTGAAAAAGTCTAAATGACACCTTTGCGTCTGATTAAAATACTACTCAGTATTTTAGGTTTATACTGTAAGTTTGACATACAACCCTGGCTGAGTTTAACTTTTGTTACAGTAACTTGGTCTGGTGTATATTTAGATTCTTTGTTAGCCAATCCTAACCCTTGCAGAAGTTAGTATGTTTTCTTTTCTTTTGTGGTTTTCAAAACTTATTTTATTGAGATATGATTTAATGATATCTTAATTATAAAATAAAATGAGAGTAATATAAAACACCATATACTACACATTATTAAAAGTAACAACATTAAATATTGGTTAAGTCTCTTGCTTCATGACTTGGTAAAGTCAGTTTGAATTTATCTATTGGATTTATCCATATCATAGTTGAGAAGACACTTGGAAGGTTACTACAGTACATCCATCAGAACCAAATACAGCATCCATTATCCAACAAATTACTTATACTTATGCATGATCAAGTTGATTCTTAACAACCACATAAATAGATTTTTCTCCGTGAATTTAATAATAATAGATGAAACTTGGCATCCGTAGCGCAATTACAGATGATGTCATCTCCTAAATCCAAAAATATTCTGAAAAACTGTTAATTGTGAAAAAGCCAAGTGTATAGAGCTATATCAGATTCTGATGAGAGGAGGTTTTATTTGACACTGCAGGCATCCCATCAAAATGTAGTGCCTGCAGATCTCTCCCTCCCACCCCTCAACTCCCCCAGCAGAATTGGAAGATTACTAGCAGATTTTCCTGGGGCAACCATGAGTCAGTACTGGTTCAAAGAAATGGTTTTGTAAGGACCTTGTATTGAATTCATCAGTTGCAATTAATTCTTCAGACAAAGTGACAGTAAACATATTTCTATGAATGTTCTCTTTCAAGTATACATATTTGCATATGTAAAATTTCTGCATATTTGAAGCAATTTACTTTGTTACTCTTAAAATGTGTTGTGTATAACATGGTTCACTGTAGAAATAGATTTGTTGAAAACATTTAAAGAATATTCAAGCAATACAGTTGATAGTTTCCTTTAAAATTGTTTTAAGTTATGTTACAAATGGAGCTAATAATGCTGGACGTTAAGGAAAGTATGTCTTTTAACTCTTTGCAAGTCCATCTAATTGTTGGAAATAAAAAGGAATCGAAGGCATTATTATATTCTATGTTGTGTTTTTCCCTTTATCAAATACATACAGAAAATTTTGATTGGAAAATAAAAAAGAATGGCAACTATGGGGCAGAATATACATTCTGGAGTCAGATCTTTAAATCACTTTCAATTTTTGAATCTAAAGTTCCTCTTCCGTTTTGTTCTCTATTTTCTTTTCATTCTATTCTTTTCATGACTTTCTAAAAAATAAAGGTTGCCGTGTTACAATGCCCTTAATCTTTCACATGTTTAGTTTATGTAATATATTAGAATTGTAAGTCACACAGGCAGTTGGCTGAGATGGGCATTTATAGAAAATTGTGTGTGTGTGTATAAATATTTATAATATAGACCAATTTTTTATATCTAGTTTACGATGATTTAAAATGAAATACATGGCAAAATATCCCATAATTTATTCTTTTGCATTTTCAGTTGGATGGAGAATAATACCATACTTCTCCCTGTCTTTACATCATCAGTGGTCTTTTTCTTACAGATCTGCTCCATACTTTCTCCAGCTTTTAATTACCTTTTTTCTCTCTTCTGGTGTGATGCAATCATTTCTGTGCCATACATCCCATTTCCAGGAGATGTTGTGGGGTAGACCATTCTTCTCCTTTCTCCATTGGATCTCCAGTATCTTGTCACATTTTCTGTGCCTCTGGTGTGATTTGTTCTGTTTCCAAAACAGGTCTTCCAGTTGGCAAGGTTGAGTTCTTCTCATCATTTCACTCCCACTGTTTGCTTTGGAAATGATCCTTAGGAAACGTGCCAGATAATTAATGGAAGTATCACATCTCCCAGTTTTAAGATAAACTAGAAAGCGCAGATCCATCAGCATTCTCATTTTATTAGGAATGGGAAGGTTTGAGAAACTGCTTGAACTGCTTCTCATATACTTTTCTAATAGCTAAAATAGTTAAATTGAAATATTGAAGTAAAAAGATTGTGAAATGTTCTATTCAAGCATTTGAAGATTGGGTTGAAATTTAATATTAAATATTTCAAGACAACTCATTATTTTCCTTAAAACTGTTTAGGCTGGAGTTTATTTATTTGGTTTCATCCAAATATACCTGGAGAGCACAACTTTTGAGGAAGACTGAGTTAGTCTTATGGGGTAGGAGAAGGTAGGAGCATTAGATGGATGTAGGGGAACGTAAAAGGTTAGTATGTAAAAAACTAAATGCTGACTTTATAATTTCTTGATTTTTTCCTTTCAACGGCCTGGCGTAACCAGTGACAATTCAGAAGACCATGAATTTTAAACAAATGTTAATTTAAAAAAAGAGATGCTGGAATTATGGGGCGCGGGGGGGGGAGAAATCTGTTTTTTTCTTTTCTACAACTCTGTCACCTCAGTTTTGCAAGTAAGACAGTGATAGTTGGTAGACTCTGTAAGGCTACTGCAGGGGTGCCTGCACTTTTTTGGCTTGTGAGCTATTTATAAAATGACCAAGTCAAAACGAAATACAAAACTTAGGCCAGCAAGGCTTTCCTGAAGGCCTCTGTAGCCAATAACAGAGCTCTGGACAGATCTGGAGCTCTGTTATCAGCTACAGAGACCTTCAGGAAAGGCTTGCCGGCTGCAGAAGAAATGGGCCGAGGTGTGCAAGGCTTGGCTCCAACTATCTGAAAGTAAGTAGTAGGGCAGCCCCACCCCCACCCCCATTGCCTGCCTCTGGGAAGCAGAAATAAGCAGCTGCCATGCGATCTACCCAAACTACCTTTGCGATCGACCGGTAGATAGCAATCGACGTATTGGGCAGGCCTGGGCTACTGTATTTACTCAAGTTGAATCTGAAAAGAATCAGTTTGACTTTCTTGGTCACCTGCAGATGGTCTTAGTCTCTACAGTTGGGGAGAAAAATGGCTGCTTCTAATCCTGCATTGGGTTTGTATTAAAATTTATCCAAACCCTTAGGGAAAAACATTTAATACTTATGGAAAGTAATGTATCAGTATTAAGAAGCACGTGTAGTTTAACAACCTTATAATATTCTTCATTTACGTGAACAAAAAGAAAATCATTTGGATTTTGCTCTGTGCATTAGTGTCTATTCTTGAAAAAAATCACTTTTTGTTTTGGAAGAGTTAATAGATTTTCTGTTTTCCTGTTTTCTTTTTAACAGGCAGATCCATGAAGTTCAATCGTACATGGGCCGTCTGGAAACCTCAGACAAGGAGTCTGTTCACCGTGAGTAATTGGTGTATAAAAGCAACTTAACTGTTGATTTAATCTAATGCCATAAGCATTTTGCATTCTACTAATATCTGAGATTCTCTTTGTTGAATTCAACAAAGAAAAATGTAGATCAGAAAAACATGGCACAAGAAATTTACTATTAAACTTGTCAGTTTATTTAAAATGCCTCAATAGATTTTAAAATCTGTATCAGTTGTGAAGCCATGTCATTTGGATCACATTTATTATTTACCAGAATCTCATTGGGTTATTCATCCAATTCTTGATAGCCCCTTTTATCTGAGTTATACAAGTTGAGATATTCATTTTTATTAAACAGGATGTGTTAATTGGAAAGAAAATACTGTGCATGTTAAAAGCAGCAAAAAACTTCTTTTATTTGTTTCCCTCGGTAGTGGTAGAAAATGAAATTCAGGCACGAATAGACAGAATTTTTAGCAATCTAGACCGGCTGGAAATCTTCTGCAACAAGGAACTCCCAAACAAACGGCAAAATGCCAAACTGTGAGTGATTGTTCTTCTTGATGTTATCTTAACACATTTTAATTTACCGATATGCATCAAGGGATGTGTTATTTTTATGCCGATATTATAAAATATCTCCCAAACAAATTGAAAAGTGAGGAGTAATAAATGCTCTGATTCAGATTCTTTGGTTCCATAAAGTTGTAGTTGCCACTGAAAAGGGTGTTTTGCAGCTATCATTGCCTTCCCTTTCTTCTGTGAGTGATTTCTCAGCAGATCTCCTGGACTGGATACTATAGGAATATTAGGCCCAATTAGGAGTCTTGGTAGAAAGAGTATTGAGAACATTTCCCATCTGAGTCATGAAGAGCTGCTTTTCAACTAAAATATATATAATAGCAATTAAAAAGCTGCTTTGTACATCTATATGCATCTGGCCAAAAGTATAGAAGTGTTAGAGCACAGGTTTTCTATAATTATGTGCAGTGATTCACTGAACAATAGCGGGTTTGCTTTATAACACTCCTGCAGTCTTTCCCCACTAACTATTGTCTTATTTGTGGGGGACCTTATTATCTGCTGCCTCTTTTCAGCCGGGTTGACCAGTTGAAATATGACATTCAGCATCTGCAGACAGGATTGCGAAATTTCCAGCATCGCCGCTATGCACGGGAGCAGCAAGAAAGACAACGCGAGGAGCTTCTGACTCGAACATTCACCACTAATGTAAGTCCTGCCGTTAAAACCAGAGAACTTGGGCTTAAATTTGTTTGCTTTCTGATTTCAGTCCTCAAAATTTTACAGCCACATTTAAAAAAAAAAATAGTTATCGTTCACAGGGGTTTTTTTCAATCCAAAAATTAAGTGAACAATGTGCTTGACAATGCATTGGGACTGCCTGGGGATTGATGTGGAAAAGAATTTGGGAGGGCAGGAAGTTCGAATTTCATGGCCATAGCATATGGTTGACTCTGTAGAGCAGGGGTGTGGGGGGGGCAGCGTGGGTGTGACCAGGGTGGGCATGGCCAGCTTGACATCACTTGTGTCAGAGACACCTATGGTGGGCTGAGTCCTCTGCCAGCGAAAATGGGCTCCCGAGTTCTGTTTTTGGCTGGGATGGCCTCCTGCAACCCTCTGCCAGTGAAAATAGAGCTCGGGAGGGCCGCATGCTCCATTTTCACTGGCAGAAGGTTGCAGGAGGCCGTTCCAGCCAAAAACAGAACTCGGGAGCCCGTTCTTGCTGGCAGAGGCCGATCCTTCGCTCCTTCCAGGGTGACCCCACAGGTCAAATCTAAGCACCCTGTGGGCCACATCTGGCCCCTTGAGTTTGACACCCCTGCTGTAGAGGCTTTGGGTTAAGAATGTCGAGGAAAGATAACCAAGATGCTTCCATTTCCTTCCCTCCCCCTGCAGGATTCTGACACCACCATTCCAATTGATGAAACATTACAATTTAATGAATCCCTCCAAAATGCACACCGTGGCATGGATGATCTTATTGGCAGCGGAACCAGCATCCTAAAGGGCCTGAGGGATCAGAGAGTGACATTAAAGGTGGGCACAGGGTGGGACCTTCACCTTTTTTGTTTATGGTGACCAGGCATCCACTATATTTGAAATCTGAATATCAGAAATTCATCAGAACAGTTCAAATCCCCCAATTCAATCATTCTAGCTTTGAATCACATGGAATTCAAATCTAGCTTTATTTTTGTTGTAGCTTTGCTCTCTAAACTAGCTGCAGTACTTGCATCTTTGGGAGGAATTGGATGTTTCATTTATGTAATAATTCAATTTTTCTTTAAGATATCTGTAATTAAAATAAGCACAACCATAGAAATAAGAGAATTTTACCAGTCTGCTTCCAGAAGAAGCTCTTCTGGCTTTTGTAACTTGGACTGTTTCACGTAGCAAATGCTTTGCATATAAGAGATCATGATTCTCTGGTTTGCCAGTTACAGTTTTCCAGTGATGGGAAAGACACATGAATCCATAGAGAGAGAAATGATTAGTTGGATTCAGCAACACACGGGGCTAGCTAGGCAAGCAGTCTTTTAAGTTGCGTGCCACGTCCTTTAATAAAGTAATAGAGTTAGAAAAGAAAACCTATCTGATGGTTGTCTCTTCCATTTTAAACTTCTGAAAGCGGATCCTCCATGCCAGTGGTACCTAAGGAGATTGCATGCACGAAGATTACTCCAGCTTTCTTTTCTTTTTAGTCATCCATTCTTCCTCTTCCTTGCTTCTTTCCTTCAGAGGAAATAATACTTATGCTTATAATCATTGCTGGCTCTGGTCTCATTTCTCCAGTCATGCCTTATGTATTTGATCTCCTCTACTTTTTCAGACTGCCTTCATATTTTCCTGTATGATCTACTTTGTTACTGTGTATTCTAACATGATCAGCATGTTATATTCTTAGTACAAAGCCTTTGCTGTTTCTAATTAAGTAAAACCTTTTTCCTCACCTTACCCTCAAATGCTCTGTAGCTTCTTCTGCAGAGGTTAAACAAAAAAACTAGAGTGCTTAATGAAGCAAAGAACAGTTTGGAACCTGATGCCTCTTTTATTTTAACCTTCCTTTATTCTTGAGCTAATACTTGGAAGAGCCTGGGTTGATAAGGGATGTGGGCCTTGTGGATTTGGCAATTTCGGATGTTTTGGAAATGGAAATATTTTGGAATGCAACTATTTTCTCATACCTAAGTGGCCAATTCCAGAAATCTTTGAAATTGTGACAAATAAAGTGCCTCTATTAAAGAAAAACTATTGATTGAATATTTACAAATAGTCAGAAGGTCCCCTTTTCTTAATTTCACAGCAAATGTACTTGTTTTCTATCCACCTATGCATTGGTGGACAAACAAGCTCCCAACTGTTTAATTGTTTAATTACACAGTGCTGCTTTGTAGTTAGATATGTGCATAGCATACCATTCTGGAGAAGTCTGTAACATTACATTTGTCCTCTTGCCCACACAGATTACTAAACTATCACTGCAATAGCCAGGTGAGATCTGGAAGATGGCAGGAACATTCCAGACTTCTCTAGAACATTCTGTACTGGGGACTGTGAATTTTACACATTCCAGTTGTGTTACTATATGCTGCAGGCATATTCCTCCCTGCTTTTAGGTGGCTCTTATTAGCTGCTGTCTTATTATCTTGATATGTTTTAAGCTTAAGGACCAGACCTTATATACCAGTATATACCAAGGTATTTACATATCTATGGTTTTGGTCATTTTTTGCTGCCTTGTATGTGTACAAAATTGTGGATAGGATTCTTACGACTGTGTAAAGTTTAGTTATAGTTAGGTTGTCCCTATAATGTATTTGCTCCTCTGTAATTGTGGTGTGATTTGCTTAATTGGCAATGGAGAAAATTCTATCAATGTAATGTGGCTTGTACTAGGCTTCTCTGCTGTGCGCAGAGGAGAGAAGACTGTTTGGATAGTAAGCATCATATAGCCAGCGGAGCAAGCCCCAAGTAATATGTAGGTAGCAGTGGAATCCAATGGTTCATGAGATTGTGAAGCAGATATCTAGAAAATGGACAACAAGAGAGTCATGCGGCTCTAATGGAACAGCATCTTTCACCACCAGCCAAGCAACTTAGTCCAAAGAATAAGAATGATAACTGCCAAAAGGGAAGTCACCTTTGAAGTGGGTGAACTGAGGAACAAATATGCTGCTGAGATGATTTCTGGAGGAGAAAGAGTAAGTGCTTGTGAGAGAAAGACAATGACCGTAGGTTCAAGATGAGCTCATCTTCCCACCCCATTTCAGGGTCACATTTATTAATTAGTACAGTGGTACCTCTACTTACGAAATTAATCCGTTCCAAAAGCTGTTTCCTAACTGGAAAATTTCGTAAGTAGAGAAGCATTTTACCTTTAAATGCCCTAATCCGTTCCAAGCGGGCAGGAGCAGGCAGGCGCGGCTCTGCAGCGGCTCTTCTTCCGCCGCCCAGGTGCTGCTCATGAGGAAAAGTGGCTCCAGCAAGACGAGCATGCCTTCCATCGCGCTTAGAAATCCC
>JAEANM010012695.1:0-14700 GCA_017656035.1 Myanophis thanlyinensis | reverse complement strand
ATCTAATAAATAAATAAAAAAAAACAATCACTTTTAGTTTGATATTTCTATTGGAAAAAAATCTTATAAATTGCATTTAGATTTATGGAATAAACTACAAACCAAGACAACTGAAATAAATATAAGGTCGCAAAAAATGAAAAACAAAATAATGAGTGTTAACAATTGATAAGCGAAGATATAACTATAGCCTTTCATGTTGGGACTTTCACTTTAATCTTCAATTGCTTACTGGTTCCAAAAATAGAGCTGGTCAAGAAACAGACCAAGGACACACATCCAAAATTGGAGGAACTTTCATGTTATCCTCTTTTCAGAGGGAAAATAATTTTTAAAAATCCTTTCTGCTTATGGAGAAAATATATTTGCAATTCAAAAATGTCTGGTACTGTTTTTTTAATGGAAATTTTTAGTTTATTCAAAGAGGGTTAAAATATTAAATACTAAAGTATTTTTAAAAAGAACAAAAGAAAAAACACAAAATAAAAATTAACAAGAAAAACTCTTTAAAAAAAGAAAACAACTAACACATATGCACAACATCCTCCCTAATTGAATTCTGGTTAATATAATGCATCAATGTTTGTTTTCCAGCCCTTGCAAAACAGGCCAAAATAATTTTAAACTGTTAAATTTCTAAATCTACTTACAAATTGTTAGCCTATAATTTATAAATTATATTAATAATATAAATTATATTAATAATAAAATTGTTAATAGGAAAAACAATAATGACCAAAGTATGTAAATGTATAGAAGTAATAAAAATTATGAACAGTAATAAGAGAAAGACAAGTTTGAACTTCCAAAACTCTGTTAACAAACTCTTATTATAATGAACTTGTAGATGGGATGGGCTGATTGGGGATTGAAGTAAATTTTCTATGAGTCCAGTATTGTATTATGACTGTTTCATACCAACTTGCTGCTCTTTGAATTCCCATCATCCACAGCCATAACACACTCCATTTATAATTGATCACTTATGTGTAAAAATAATTGCCTTATAAACTTTTGCTATCACTTGTATTAATGCATGGGCATTCAGTGTTGGATTCTGTCCTCCATGTTAAATACTATCATACATTTAGATATATGAGCTTTAAACTCACAATAACTTTTATCAAACTCAAGTGAGGTAGGCAGAAAAAGAAAGAAAATCTAGAAACTAGCTTCATTTGATGAATGAAAATACACAAAATTACAATAAACCATTGTTTAAAGTGTATTCAGTTGCTGTACTCTGTAGCCCCATCTCTGTTATTAAATAATTATTTCTGTAAATGGATCTGTTACAATTTAATGAGATTTATAGTACCAATTTTTGTCCTTTGTTGTTTATGTAATAAGAAAATTGTTAGAAGAAAGTTGGCTCTAGACAGAGGTTATTAAAGAAATAAAATAGCATTACTTATATTGAGTATGGTAATTTATAATCTTGATATTCTGTATACTACCCACTAAGGTTTGAGGTTTTCTTTTTTTCCTCCTATCTGTCCACACCAGACTTGTTCTTCAGCTGCTTGTTTCTCTACTGATTCTTTCACAATTAAGGGTTTGCAAAGCCTGGAATCAACAGAGCTATTCTATTAAAGGGTCACTTAGGTGGGGCATTCCTGGTCATTCTTGGCATCCACAACTCAGAATAAGGGGTTTCTCAGCATCATAGATTTCCCACAATTGATACAGAAAGCCATCTGTAGGTCTCATGGCTCTGTGTATATCCAAGTCCCTCATTCAGAGTATTCTACTGTGCATGACTGTATTCTTATATGTGTCCTGCCTGTACAATTTGTGCCTTTTTATTTTTTAAATAAGATAGATTGACAATCAAGCTGTACAAACCTGATCTTATATCTGTATATCAGAACAGCTACAGTTGCATGCAAATGTTTAGAAAATTGTGGTTAAATTACGTATTTCAATGAGTCTCCATATGAACAATAGTTGATGCAGTTTCTGCAAGATACATAATTAAGCACAATGTTTTTCTGGAAATTAGCCTATTCAATATTCACTGTGCTGTTGTTAGAGATTTTAAATTTAAAAAATGGTTCTTGGCATTGGTGCAGAAGTTTGGACACCCAGTGGATTTAGTGCTTTTCTTTCATAATAAAGTTATTAAAAAGTGATTAACTCATTAGGTCTATTATACAGGTAGTTAGAGGGAAATATTTCCAGAGTATAACAAATAGTTTGACCTTTCTAATCTCCCAAGTTTGATTGTTGTTTGGCCCATCCTTTATACAATCACATAGGATATATTTTGGAGGAAAAAAACATGAAGCTTTTGGAAAAAATAACATATTGCCATTTGCTAAGATGGTTATATTATGATTTAGCATTTTATAGCTAACACTATCTCTCTCTATATATAAATGGATGTATGTGTGTATGTTCCAGCATAACTCTGGAATACCTCGACCAATTCCAACCAGACTTGGTACACAGATGATTTACTCTCTAGAAACAAATTCTGTGGGAGTAAAACACCCCTAGCAGCCCTAAGGGTGTGTGTGTCTCTGCACTTGTGCTCACTGAGGCAGGTCAAGGGGAGCTTGGTGGAACTCAGAGGTAGCCTTCCCAATTGGCTGCAGTGGGTCACAGAGTAGAGCATGGCTTGATTGCCTGGGTTAGATCATGTGATGTGGAAGCCAATGGTGGTGGTGGGAGACACATAAACCTGGAGGTCATCTTTCATGAGAGGGTGAGTGAATCTCTTGCCTTCCCTTACGGAAGGTTGGGTGTGAGGTTAAAAAGAGGGCAAAGCAAGAGGAAAAAGAGGTGGCTTACAGAGTGGTGGATCACAAATACCCGGGCAAAACCAGATTATCAACTAATAGGGAATATTGTAGAGATGGAAGGATGCTTTCAGTTAAACATCAATATATCCTGGAATCTATCATCTCATTAATGAAGAAACTGAAAAGAAGTTGAATGTTTCATCAAAACAATGGTCCAGAACCTCCAGATCAACCTTAAAGTACTTACAGAAGAAAAAGACACAGAAGTTTTGGATGATGTTCAATTTACATAAATCACAAGCTTACAAGGGCACCTAAGAATATTTTTGAGCTAGAAGTGTCCTGAGAATTGTGGGAAATAAATTCCCTCATCCCCCAAAAAAGAAAAGAACTGAAATACTATTATTTGGTTACAGGATATATTTGGAAGTGTACATTAAATGATTTGTAGAATATTTTTAAATATAAGAAATGGTTTTTTGCAGGTGAATTTATTTAGTTTATGTATTTAAATGAATAGAAGCCTGACCAATGAGATATAAAATGCTTAAAGAAAGGGTGTTCTTATTGTTCAGATCTGAAAGAACACACTTTTTGTTTTCATAATGGTTTTCATAGAGTTAAAGAATGTTGCACTGACAAATAGTGTATTTAAACCAGACGGGATACTGCATCAATTTTGATTTAATTTGGGAATTTAATCTTGGGATTTAATTCGAAGACATTGTTTTAAGAATGCTTATTGGCAAAAAGACTACACTGATGTCAATGAGTGGACAGAAAAAAATAATTCCAAATCTTGAAATACCCCTCCTCTTATTTATTTACGTAAGTGCCACTAGTTTTTCTTTCTGCTATTGTATGTGAACTAAATGTGGAAGAACAAATGTATATGGTGTATCCAATGCTACTGTATATTAAACTGTCCCTGTAATAAAAAGTACATTGATTGCTCATGAATGAAGAAGGTTTATTAATCTGAGGTAAGAATATTTGATCTGAGGGTAAAAGAAGTTTTCTAGGTTTCTGCAGGAAACAGGGAAACAGCATATGCGTAGGGTAGGAACAGCAAATTGCTGGGGAAAAACCCGTCAGTCACTTGCAAAGAGATAAACACACACATGTCAGCAAAAGAGCAAAAAAGATAAGCTACCTAGTGTTAAAAGCCATAGAGTTTGAAGAGGTGGGAGGAATTGCAGACAATAATAGCTACAAGTATTTTGATAATATATTACAGCAGAAATGAGTAGGAGTGGTAATATCCCAATCTATAAAATGATTTAGAAATTCTCCCAGGCAGAAAAGCCCACAAGGCAACTGTTTTTAAAAATACAGCTGTATGTATTGTAGGCCACGGGGGATATTTATGTGAAGGCCTGTTGTTAAAACTTTGGCAGGGCTTCACTAGGTGGGGCAGCTCCATTTTGTGGATGATAAATATGGTTCTTTGTTTTGAGAAGCAGGAAATAATGGAATGGAGAGAGAAAATATGCAGCCATGTCAAATCGCATAATGTGGAAAGTGTGCTTTAATCCTGCCAATATATCTTTTCTTCTTCCTGTAAGGCAATGTTTTTCAACCTTAGCAACTTTCAGATATGTGGACTTCAACTCCCAGAATCCCCTGTGCTTGCTGGGGAATTCTGGGAGTTGCATCTTAGAGTTGTTGAGGTTGAGAAACACTGCAATAAGGTAGCAGAGATAATCGCAACCAAATTTGAATCACCAGATTGAGTGATTTTGTACTTGGAAGAGCTAATTGATCACCAAATTAAAAGAGTCTGGATCAGGGGTGTCAAACTCGTGGCCCACAGGCCAAATGCATCACATGCTGGCCCTGCCCCTGCCTGGTTTAGCGAATGGGGGAAAAATCCTGATACATCACATGACATTGCTATGACACCTTGAGTTTGACACCCCTAGTCTGGATGGAAAGTTTTCTTCCATCAGTGTATGAAGCACATACATTGGCATTCAAGTCATCAGCCTTCTTAGAATTTGAATTACATTTACATTACTTTGATTGGATGTCTAGGTTTCTTTTTATTTCAGCTCATCTAATGTTGCAGTTAGGATTATATTTAATTACAGGCAATTGACAATTAGGAATCTGTCTCAGGAAAGGTGATTGTACTGAGTAATGGCCATATGCTGTAAAATCTGCATGATTCACTAGAAATTTGAATTAGATTTGGTAGAAGTTAATTGCTTATCTTAGTTATAAAAGAAAGCCTAGCAAACATTTTCCAGTGAATTAAATTTTCTGTTTGCAATTTTATAAAATTACTCTGCAAGCTTTATTTGTTTTAAAAAGCCACAGCAACCTTAAATATTTAATTCTTAAATAAAAATTTTAACCATACAGGTGCATTCTCTATTACTTCTATAAGTTGGTCATTAAGAAGCTTTCTATTTTTGACATATAAAACACCAAAAATTGACTTATCCTTCACAGAGATGAAAACCTGGCAGTCAGATTCTCAATGTAGCATCTTTTCCCCCTTAGCTAAAAGTCTGTGAAAGAAATTTAGAACACCGTTTGCAGGTCAATATGTAATCTAATTTTACCTATATATATTAGGCTTATTCATTAGGGTTACAATTTGCCTTTTCTTCCCCGCTTCCCCGCTCTAAATAAATTGACTGGGGTGAGAAAAGGGTCAAATTCACCTAGTTATGAATGACACCTTGCCCTACATTTGAGTGGTTCTCCATGATACCATTCCAGTTCTTAAAATCAGAATCCTAATTAACATATTAGTAACATTAACAGCACTACTAACTCTTATGAATAAGAGAAAAAAACCCCATAAATACAGTTTCTTCCTTTTCATCATTTGCAGAATATTTTATACAAATTAAAGGATTTAGATTATGGCGACATGAGAAACACACACAGCCCTTATAGCACTGCTTAAATGATGTCACAGAAACCTTTGCTGCAGTTTGCATGGTTGAAGAGAGTGGCTGCAGATGGTTTCTCTAAGAAAGTATGTGAAATGGAAAGGGAGTGCTCACATCCTCCTACATATTCATACCTCAATTAGAAATGGCAGCTCTGATTCCTTTGCAGCCAACGCACGTAGGGGCCATCTTCAGGGAACAGACCATAATGTATTTAATGAATCTGAGGAAAGTAAGACATTTTAAAGGCTGCAGGGCAATATAGACTCACTGTTCAATCTGCTAACTTTGCACTAATTAGAACAACTGCAGCTGTTTAGCTTTTCCTTCATTAGGAGAGGTTTGTATCTGACACAGTGAAAACCCTTTGGTGATACAACCAATATTGTAAACAAAGAATGCAGTAGTGGTATTCATTTTTTGAAAACATGGGTGCAAATATAATTTTTAACCATTACCTTTTAGATACTTTGCTCATTTCTGTATTCAGAGGAAATATAGTTTTAACTGAATAAATTATTTGATAAATTGTCATCAAAATTCAAGTTGTTATGACTCCCTTATCTGGGACTCAGTCAAACTGAACACAATGTGGCTTTCTTCTAAATTGGCAAGTGTGGGAAATGCATTGCAAATTCTACTGGGCATTTTCAAAGAAATACAAAAAAAAATTGTGAAATTTTTTTGTGATGTGCTTTCCACAAGTCAAATGTAATAATATTTGGCATAGAATTTGAGTTCTGTTTGCATCTGCTTGTGCTTACACATTAGAGCCAAACTATGTGCATGCTGGATCACTTCTAGGCTTCACAATGTGTGTAGTGCCTTGTCAATATTCTTAAATAGGATTTTCTTGGATGGGACTTTTTTGGATGCTGAATTGCTCCAGTTGTATTTGTTACTGTCATTGCACTTGTGCATATCTATTTAAGTGTTTCTATTTGGGCTACATGTAGCCTAGTAAACATATGCACTCAGACCAGCTTAATAAAATATTTACTCAGATATTTCTAAACAACTCTGAATCTGTGGTTCCCCAAGAAGATGCCTCCAAACTGATTATGGTTCCCTGAATTCCCTTTAGACATGCTGGCTGGAATTTCAGGTAGCCCCCACCGATTTTGAGAGGTTCCAGAGTTGGCAAATTTGTTTTTCTTGTAACACTTTTGTATATTATCAATGGAATTACTTGGTTTACTCACTATACTAAACCATAAAGTAATTTGTTTTGGATTATTAAAATGTGACATGAATATAACCCTTTCAGCAGTGGTGGAATTCAATTTTTTTTACTACCAGTTCTGTGGGAGTGGCTTGGTGGGCATGGCTGGTGGGGTCATGTGACTGGATGGGCAGTTTCTATAAGCAAGGCTAGAAACAACACCAGAATGTTTTTTTCCTGTAAAGTGGAAAAAAAAAACAAAAGGAGATTTCTTCTAACAACCGGTTCTCTGAACGGCTTAGAAAATTTACTACCGGTTCTAGCGAACCTGCTGAATTTCACCTCTGCCTTTCAGTTAATAAACTTGTAGCCCTCAGTGTCTCCCTCTTCATCAATCATCTTACCTGAAAATTGATAGCCCACTACCCCCTTATTTTGAGGTGGATAATAGATGAAAGCTGTAGTATCATTTCTAAAATAGGCATATTTCCCACTAAGAAGTTGCCACCCTGGGGCTTAGTGTGTTGTGTAAATTAATTCCTTATTTATTATACAACCCGTAAGTTTTCAGTAAAGTATAATCAGGTGTGTGAGCCTATAATCAGAGATAGGAAGTTTATCCTTTTATGGGCACTGTTTGGAGGACAACATTTCTTCATTACATCAGGTTCTCTCCATGGAGTACCAACTTTGAAAGTTTCTCTCTCTCCTTGGTTATGAGAAAAAAAGGCATTTCAGCCTTTTGTCAGCCACAGAGGGAGATAAGAAAGACCAGAGTATCATCTTTGATGAAAGACCAATTCCATGAATTATGCTCTTGTCCTTGAATTACCATTCAGTATGAAATATGGGTAGATTTGAAAAAATTGCTACCCAATTCTTACATCTTCTGTCCTTCCTTCCTAATTCTTTTTTTGTCTTATGTCTTGTCATTTTTAGATTGCTACAGGGATGACTTAGTTATGTCATAACATTACTGGAGAGGGAAGCAGCTGGCATTTTCAGCCTATATGATTTTGCAAAGAAACTTCAAATTTTATAAGTGCCATAGGTGTAAGACTTAACATCATTTCATTTTTAATATCAAAATTGGAGAGAAAAGCCTTAAAATATTAAAATGAATACACTATTGTTCCAAACTTTAATTTAGTCACCAGTATAAATCAGGCTATTTAGAATGAAGATCCCAAAATTCCTAAATTGTTGTTTTAGTTAGATTGAGGAGTTATTTTAATAACCTCCCTTTAATCTATAGTCTTGTCAGTCTTGTCTTTTTCTATGCCTGTTTAATCAGAATTCCAGAGATATTCTGTGATCTGTATAATGTGTGGGAACAGTTACTCAAAGAACACAGAATACCACATGCTATTTATAACTTTTATTCTACCTTTCATCTGCTCTTTCAGGCACACTTTCTATCTGGTGCTATTCAGATACCTCACTTGATGCTGATTTAAAAAAACCCTTTTAAGTCTACTGGAATAGTGGGAGGTCAGAATTCAATTGTGCCACTATATGTGGGAATGCCTTTCTCTTATAACACAGACTTGAAGCAGAACAGAAATAGGCAGATTATTTAGGTATTTGCATAACTGCTGAGTTTTAACAATGTGGAAAGAAAACATAAAAAGAAGGAGATCCAGCCCAACCCTATTCTAGAATTCCATGTAAGGCAGTATCTGAGGCTGCTGTTAGAAATCCTAGAATATCTAATTCTGTATGCTCTCCATGACTCAGCAATAGATTTCTTGCATGGTTAAGATTTAAATGTATTATGGTGGTGGGTATTGTTATGTCAGCTGAAAATATGACTGCAAAATTTCTCTTGGAGAAATGCCTCTATTTGTTGTTGTACAGAAGGATCATTTGCTTTCTATTTATTTTCAAGAGCCACAGCCTAAAGCAGCTTACCCCTCTTCCTCTGTCTCTGGTTGGTTTTAGATTAACATATTTCTTTCATCATCTGACTAGACTTTGAAAGTTCATTTTTGGGTAACATTCAACGGAAATTTAGCATACTCTTAAGAAAGAGTTTGGCAGTCTTTTTGCTAAAGACATTGGATAAAATTAGGAGGTTGCATGCTGTGTGCATAGAAGACTGTGTACTTGATGTTGCTCCAAACTACATAGTGTGGTTGATAGGTGTTCATAGTTGGGAGTTTTGTATATTAGCACTAGCTAGAAATGGAAGTAGAGCCCTCATAGAGCATAACATTAAATTATTAATTAATTTAAAATATGTTTGGACTATAATAGCAGAGTCACAAACTTTCAGGGTCAAGAACGTGCAAAAATAACAGTGGAGATTTTCTATATAAAATATATATCATAGTATGTGATAGTTTTGCACTGTTGCAGCTGTATCAGCTGGCAATTCTTGTCTCAAGACTGGCAGGTTGAAAATCTTTTGTGGGGTGCCAAGGTTAAGCTTTTTTTCCCCACTACCAACAAGCATGTATTTGTTTTTTTATTTCCCTTTCTTTAACTGTCTCACATTCTTGGATGTCTGATAATATTTTTATCCCACATTTCTTCAGAAGAATAAGTATCGCAAAAATAAGTATTTCCCACCTATGCCTTGCAATTCGTGTTACAACCTTGTGTAGCTGGTTAGGTGAAGTAGTAATAACTTTGTTGCTCCAAAACACACATTTGGGATAACATTTGTTTCTTCAGAATATCCACCCATGGATTACTTGAAAAAGAGAAAAATAGACATCTGCATACACAAGATGTATATTTTTGATGAAACATGGATTCATTGAATTGCTATCAGAGGAATGAATGATAGAGTTGCACTCAGTTTTCCTCTTGACCTAACAGACTTGTAGCTCAGGCTAGGGCTTACTTGACAAAAACTGTGACAACCATTTTCTTGTTTTTTCTTTCTTGTTTACCTCTTAGAATGTTTGAGCAGTGGGTATTATTATTGTTTGCATTCTGCCTGCCCCACATAATCATAGAAAAACAAATGAAGAGATTGGATAGGTGGTGCGTCTTTGTTGGTCTTTAGAGTCATGCATTCTCCATCTGGTGTAGAGAGATGATCCGTATACATATGGGTTACTCTAGACATTAGTAGCTCTATGACTGAATGGCAAAACTATAAAAGGACTGGCACCACCCCTTTACCCCCAGTTCTACTCAGTCAGCTAGTAGACAGACTGGGTGGTTTCAGAAGGCAGGAAGTGAATATTAAATTGTAGCGGGCATGCTGTTGCTTGCTCAGCACCACTGGCAGCCCCATTTGTCTCCTGCGGCCGGGCTGACATTCAATCGGCTGCGCAGAATTGATGTGGGGGGTGCTTGTCTCCGGTGTATGGCTCCCTTAAAGGGATCGCAGCTAGCTGTCACACAGCACTGCAAGTATGGCTCCGGCATCAGCGGCCATGTGGAAGCCAGTTCAGCGCTGCCTGAAGAGGTAGAGCAGAGGTAATCCCCAAACAGCATGGATCATTGCAGGGGATTTCTCCAAGCGGTAGCCGATGTGTGATCAGCGCCACAGGACTAACCTGGAAACTTGCTGCCTCCAGCCTGCCCAGGCAGCTAATTACAGGGGAATCCCCTGAACAGCGTGGATGGAATGATGGCGCGTGTCCGGAACCGCTGAAACAGCTGCGTGTGCCATTTTTGGGAGACCGCATGGTGTGAGCACAGGCTGCACTGGGAGCCCCCTGCTTGCTTCCTGGAGGAAATTGGACTGGTGGGGGGCACGAGAGGGAGCATCCCTCCCCCCTCCCCCAGCCAAATAAAATAAAAATAAAATAAAAAATAAAATAAAATAAAGAATAAAAAATAAAGGAGGCCTGCCCCTAATGATGGAGCAAAGGGCCATTTGCTGGGACTTTATTCCAGTCACTCTCTACTCAACCTTGAGGCTTCATGGCTGGGGGCAGTTCAGGGCAGGGACAAAGCACCAGAAACACACATTTTCTGACTTACAGCCCCTACAGATCAAAATTATGCTGTTCATGAGCTCTGATGGGGGGGGGGCTCGTGGGGACAGCCCTTTCTAGGCAGGGAGTCTAGACTAGGGGAGATAGATCAGGTTTTCCTGGACTGTCAGCCTTAATAAAATGTTTTATTTCCTTGTTTCAAGACATGGAGCATGCAAGTGGAGAGGCAGGATTGCCTTCCTGGGACACATTGCAAATGCACTGCTAAGTGCAAGCACACATCATCAGATGAAGATTCCAAACATAAGAACAGAGCCAAAGTTGCCAAAAAAAGTGACCAGGGCTGAGGGAAAAGATGCTCTTAGGCACCAGCGGGTACTGGAAAGACAATTGGCTAAATCCCTTAGGAGGGAACAAGCCAGGGTGGAACCCTTGCCTCCGGCCAACATTCTAGGGCCATGTCCCCTCACACCAATTGTGAATCCATGCGCACCTAGAGGCTTGTCACCCCCAAGATCTACAGACAACCTGGGGACCCGTGGTCCAGACCTGCAGGATATGCAAGGGGCCCCAGGCCCCACAGGGGCTCTAGAGCCTTCTACAGAACTGGGGGGCGGAAGCTCCGGTGGAACATAGCGTGTTACCTGAGTCAGCAAACATGACTCTGGTGGCTACCCATTTATTGGGCCAGGTACAAGCTGCCCTGTTAGCCCAAATGGGAGGCTTGATAGCTGAAACGCTCGGAAGCAACCAATCTCCCTGTAGTCCTGGAGTTCTTCCCAAAGCCTCCCTAGGGGCCCAGGCCCCCCTTAGGCAGCGGTCCCCTCCACCTTCCCTTTACACTGAGGATGTCAAAGATCAGGATCCTGATTCTGCCTCAGTATCCGACTATAGTTCGGTTGACTCAGGAGAGGAAGAGCTTATGCTCTCAGCTGATGAAAGGGACCAGCAGGACCTTACCATTACATCGGGGCCCTTCAGGTCCTCGTTGTTCAGCTCCTTACTGAACAAAGCCAAGGCTACCACTGAACTATGGGGACAGACTCCCACCCAGGCAGGGGCAGCGGGGACATCGATGAGTGATGCTAAACAGCTACTCTTCATCACTCAGACAACCAGAGCAGAGGAAATCACCGCCCCCTGTTGTTCCGGGACACAGTCCACCAACAGTGAACAGTCCCTGCAGCCGGCCAGCCACTTCTTGCTTCGGAGTGTCATTATTACAATCTGGCAGCGGACTTCTCTAAGAACCTTCAGCCCCCTGAGGTGGATGTTCCCCTAGTGGCCTTAGCATCAGCAGATGCCTTAATCACAGAACCTAAGGAGGCTCTTAGGCTGGAAGACCGAAGGTCGAAACAGATCCTCTCCAGAGGTCACCAAGTGGCTGCTTGGGCGAACAAGGCGTCCACTTTGGCATCTTTCTTCAGCAGGACCTCGTTGCTATGGCTCTGAGAACTCCAGGCCAAGATCCCCGTGGAGAACTTCAGAGTCCATCAGGACATTAACAAGATCATAGCAGCCATGGAATTTTCAACGGATGCGACCCTGCATGCAGCCAAATTTGCTACACGGGCAATGGGCACTTCGATAACAGCAAGACGTCTGCTGTGTCTCTGTTATTGGCCTGCGGAGGTTAAGAAGACGTGGAAATTAGCTTCGGCCCTGTATAAGTCCAGAAAGCTGTTCGGGGAGGCCTTGGAACCTGTCCTCATAACCTCTAAGGATGGCAAAAAGAGGATGGTGACTTGCTCTAGATGGGGAGACCGCAGAAGATGCTCATACTATCACCGACAGCCCTTTCAAGAACGACAGGAACAGGCCTTTGCCGGGCACCTGCGGACTTCCAGCTATCAGGACAGACATCCGGATAGAGGCTTTCGAGATAGACAATATACCTCATCCAAGCGCCCTTTCGAGGAGGGTGTGGCAGACCCTGTCGCAGGTCTAAGTGATGGTGCATTCAGCCCTCCCATTGGTGGCTGTCTTGTCTACTTCGCCAACCAATGGGACGAGACTACAGGCGACGAATGGATAAGATGCACCATACGCTATGGACTATGCCTAGAATTTCTCTCCCCACCGCCTTCCAGGTTCCGAGCTTGCCACATCCCCAAGGTCCAGGCACGTCGGACCTCATGGCAGAGGCCGTAAACCATCTGTTGGAGATCAGGGCTATTCAGCCTGTACCAGTAGCCCAAAAAGGCCAGGGATTTTACTCCATCTTGTTTGTCATCCCAAAGGCCTCGGGGGGTTAGAGGGCAATTATGAATCTCAGAGGGCTCAACGAGCACCTTAGTGTATTACAGATTCAAGATGCACTTGTTACAGAGCAGCCTAGCCTTGATCAGGGAGGGGGATCTTCTGTCTTCCATCGATCTCACAGAAGCTTATCTTCACGTACCCATACATCTGGATCATCAAAAATTCATCTGGTTTTGCTACTGCAGAAGACATTGCCAATACAAGGCACTACTGTTCAGTCTCTCTTCAGTTCCACGTGTGTTCACAAAGCTGTTGGCGGCCCTGACCGTGCACCTGCGCATGCTACCCATCAGAATTCAATGCTATCTCAATGTCATCCTCATCCAGTCGTCGAGATCCACAGCACCCCTCGATCCTACAGACCATGATCCAAACCTTGAGGGAACACGCCTTCTCAATCAACTTGAAGAAAAGCCATCTAACCCCTACAACCTGCCTCCAGCATCTTGGGGCCATAATAGACTGGCTCCTGTATGGTGTACCTGCACAGGACAGGAAGATGAGTCTTTGCAACCTTCTCCAGCAGGTCCTCGGGCGCAAGGAGGTGACATTGGAGATGTTATCCAAGCTGCTGGGCAAGATGGTCTCTTGCATAGCCATCGTCCTGTGGGCATGCCTCTACACACAGACTCTGCAATGGTTCCTGCTCCCATATCAGCGAAAGGGCTGCAGCCACTCGCACTACAGGGTCCAGCTTCCCAGGAAGGTCCTCCGCTCCCTTGGGTGGTGGCTATCGGCAAACTTCTACAAGGGCTCTCCATTCAGGGTGACGGCCCAGATATTCATCACCATAGACACCAGCCTGTTCGGGTGGGGAGCCCAACTGCAACAACAGGTATGTCAGGGGAAGTGGAACGAGAGGGACCTTCAGCACAACATAAACTGGTTGGAGCTTCGGACTGTGCATCTAGCCCTCCAGACCTTCCTCAGCAAGATAAGACACCAGCACATGTTCATACTCACGGACAATGTGGCAACCAAAGCTCACATAAACAGGTAGGGGGGCACAAAATCAGAAACCCTTATTAGGGAGGCTCAGTGGCTCTGCTCTTGGGCGGAGCAGCATCTGCTAATGTTGTGAGCCCAACACATTTCAGGCACAACCAACATCCAGGCAGATTGGCTGAGCACCACCACAATAGACTAGACGGAGTGGAGGCTACATCCCCTCCTATTTCAGCAACTGGTGCAGCACTTTGGGCATCTGAGAGTGGATCTTTTTGCGACACCTTCTAACACTCAACTGGACAAGATTCTTCATGAGATTTCCCTTGCCAGGGGCGGAAAGAGTGGACGCTCTCTATTGCCAGTGACCGAGCAGCCTTCTATATGCCTATCCTCCATTGCCTCTCATCCTGAGGATGATACACAAGCTGTGCAAGAAAAAGGCAGAGTTGATTCTCCTAGCTCTGCACTGGCCAAGGAGACCTTGGTTCGCCGACTTGGTGAGCCTGTCAGTTGCTTGCCCATGGCGAATACCTTTGACTCCATCAGCCCTCAGCCAAGGTGTGACCCTTCATCTGGATCCTCTATGGCTACAGTTAGCCGCTTGGTGTTTGAGCGGGAGTCTCTAACTAGTGCTCAGTTATTTTCCAGGGTCATCCACACCATTCAGGCAGCCCGCAGACGTGCCACGATTAGAATTTATGAGGCTACTTTTATTTATTTATTTTATTTATCATATTTATATACCGCCCCATCTCCACAAGGACTCGGGGCGGTTCACAGCAGAT
>JAEANM010012694.1:0-14700 GCA_017656035.1 Myanophis thanlyinensis | reverse complement strand
CAGGGAGACTGGTATAGATCTATTTCAAGCTTTTTGGCTATCATCAGCCAGCCATACCCTTATGGGATTTGAACCTGGGTCGCCTGCATCGTAGGCAGATGTCATATATATATAGTTTTAACTTAGCCTTCTCTTTTCTAGGTTTTTTTTGTTCAATTCTGCAAGTAAAAGTGGCCACAGTTAATTATCAAAGGCTTTTTCTGTACTTAGAAAGATTTGTGCTTTTTAATTTTTAAAATTAATGTATTCTATTATATTTTAATATCCACGGTGATTCATTGTGTTCTTCTTAAAATATAACCTGTTGGGATTAATATGCATATCTGAAACACATTCCTTTAATCATCCAGATAATATTGTTGTAAAAAAAGTATAGCTTACAATCAGCAAAAAGTGTGGTATATATGCTTTTTCCCATTTTTGTGGTATCCACCTTTACCTCTTTAATTTATTCATTATGTTTTTAGTAGTTGTAATATTGAACTACAAGTCCAATAATTTGGATAATATAATATTGGATATTAATTAATATATTATTTAATATTATTAAACAATATTAACTTAATATTATTCAGTAATATTAACTTAATAAATTATTTAAAAATAAACTTTTCAATATTTTTATTCATTTAGTTTATATTTAGTTTAAAGGCCAAGAAAGTAGGAATCATTAATGTTAGCACAGTAGAAGAAGCACTCCAAAATTTGGCAAAAAAAAAAAAGTTCCTGTTCACTAAAATGGTAAACTCTATGCAATGCAAAACATGAGTGTCTGTAGGAAATGAGTAATAGAAATTATGTTTGTCATAGTGTACATTATACATATTTTAATTTCATTTGCATTATTTATACCATGATATGCATTGCAAACATGACTTCTAACAGATGCAATGGAGTTGGCCTTCTGCAGGAACAGGGATATATTCATTGAGTACATTTTGTTACAAAGATATGCACACATTAATCCCATAGCTTCTAGTAGAATTTGTACATGTTCAAATAGGTACCAGGATATAATCTATATTTATTCAAAGTTAAAGCTATTTACATGTTTTTTTTCCTTAAGGAAGAGGAAAAAAAGAAGTGTTTATTTATGCAGAGCAAGTGCACAAGCATGAGAATCAATGTTACCTACATAGCAAAGACTTTATTTCATACCAATTTTACTTGAAAAAGAGTTTTCATGCGTGAAATTATCTTCAGTAAGATTCTCTTGCAAAGTGTGCTATATCATTCCTCATCTATCTTGCCAACACATTTCTGATCCACTTTTTACACAGTTTAGATTTTTCTTCTTTTGTTATAAAGCAGATGTTGACTACATCTGCTAATAAGTGGTATACTGCTTATTGATTGGCGGTAGTGGGTTTTTTATTTGGTTTTGGAAGCATTGCTAAGTGTTTTTTTCCAAAATGCATAATTCTTTATGGAAGCATGAACTATTTTAATGTTACTGGCTGATTTTCTGAAATTCGAAAAGTAAATAAATGGATATTTGAAGGATTTTCAAATTTCTATAGAAGCAATGTATCCCTCTTCCCAATTCTATGTATCATGGAGAAAGAATATGTGTCATGGCTAGATAGTGCTTGAAAAAATCTTTTCTAGATTTAGCCAATTCAATGGGATGCAGATGAAAAACAGATAATTAGTTTTCTGTGTAGTGTAATTATACTTATAATGACAGTTATGTCCCCTGTGAAATGTGGAATGCCCTGCTTCCCCTCCTACTTTTCAAATAAATTTATTTATTTATTAGATTTCTTTTTCTGCCTATTCACCCAATCTTTATTTTAGCCATTGAGTCATTTATCATTAGGATGTCACTAATTGGCTTTTGCTAGCCAACAGTAAGTAAATACCATCTCTTGCTTGCCCTCCCTTTTTTTTAATTTAATCATCTCTAATTAGGTCAAACAGGCAATAAGAAAAAGAAAACTGTCATGGAAAATTTTGTACCCATCTAACTATGTAATGTTATCTACTATCCTGCACAATATGATTACAGCTACAATATAACCAGATAATTTCTATGAAACTACCCAAAGAAGAAGCACTAGGAAATAGTAACAGTCAGGTCTTGTCTTCCTCTATAATTGATTCATTTTTCTAAAAAATAGATCAGGAACTTTATGACAAAGAAATAAATGTTGGCATGCTGAGTGTGATCCAGCATGTACCGGCAATTGCCTTTTTTAAAGTTGATCAATTTTAGTGATAGTCTTTATATGAGAATCAATGCATTTTAACAAGAAAAAAGTACTTATTTGAAACTATATATTTTACATTATAAAATAAAAAGCAATAGCCATCATATGACTGTGAGAACAGTGGAAGAACTGCATGTGCTCAAAGTTTTCTTTTGCTTCATGTTGGAGGGGAGGAAAGCAGTTTGAATATGGTTTTTTCATCTTATCCGTTTTTCAAGATTGCAATCCTTAGAATGCAAGGCATATCCCAATTTAAGGGCCATGACTGTCTAGAAAGCCATCCCAATAACACTACTGAATATAAGTTGTGTTATCCTATTCCATCATTCATTCGTGTTCCGAATTGGAAAGAATATTCATTTTTATAGAAAGATACTTAAAAATGGTGGTATGTTGTAAAGACAAAGTCACATTCAAGGCATGTTATCTTAGTAAAAGCATGAAAATGAATTTACATTGCCCTCCAGAAAGGTTTTTTTTTTTTCTCTAGCTTATATTCCTGAGATTTCCAGGTCATGTCAGATGTCATTGAAGATGAACTAGTCCTGATCCTACTTAATTTCCAAGCCTATCCTAGTCCAACAGAATAGTAGACCATTATACAGTGGTAAATTTTCTACAAAAAAGAAATAGCCTCAGAGTTTAATACTCTCCAATATGTTGTTTACCTTCTTCTAGTGAAAAGCCAAATTCTGAATATTATGGTTCTATAAAAGCATGGGTGAGCAATGTATATAGTATCTCAACAGCCACGTATCTTGTTCCTACTTCAGAGCTCCCTAGAGTGGGAAGAGGAACAGTTTCAGATTGTGTGGTCTTTTTTGTTGCTTTTCATTTTCTTTCAATCTTTTCTATAAGATTGGGAAGGATCAACAGATAAAGCAGGTATTTTAAAAGCTGTAGAAGCTTACAACAGTCATTACTCTGCTTAAAATAACACACATATGGGCAATTGGATTGATTCTCCTGTTTCTTGGGAAGCATCAAAAGCAGAAAGTTGGTAGCTTCGGAGTCTGAAAAGCTTTATGTACCTTTTCCTTAATATTTTTCATCCTACTAATAAGAGAAAGAGTCCTAAAAAATTTCATGTGTCCATCAAGCTTCTGGCAGAATGCCACAAATGGGCATGTCTGGAAAAAGCTATCCCATCCCTGTAATAAAAGACATAAAAACAGCCCCACTGTTTCTGCTAGAGAGTTGGTATTCCAAAGGGTGCCGCCTGCCTTGCTGAACTCAAACTGTTTTGGGAATGTGTTACAAGAATCCCAATTCCATTTTGACAGTAATTTTAAAAGCTGTGGGGTTTGGGGTTTCTTTGAAGACTCCAAAGATGAATCTGTTCCACAACTGTGCATGTCTTAAGTCATCTGTTGTATGTGCAAGAATCTAATTAGGATAGATGTGTTTGTGTTATAGCTGTATCTATGTTTCTGATACCCCATCTTGTTCTGGCTATTTGGAGATGGTAGTCTGAGTCATGAGATCGGAAGAGAGGACAGAAAGGACTTAAGAATGGAAAGTTAAGTATTTTTTCAAATAACAGTGTATCGGGAATTTTTTTCCTGAATTTTCCTCCCCAAACACCAGCTTAGATTCAACTCATTTTCAAACTCAGTCTTTCTTTTGTTTGTTTCTTCCACCACGTTCCATTTGGTCCTGTTTTATTTTGGACAGTCACTCTGTATAGTATAGCCTTTATTGTCATTGTACATCATGTATACAACAAAATTGGTTTTAGTCTGTCTGGTACAAACCATAACAAGAAATACAAACAACATAAATAGTATATAAAGAATAATCCCTATGCAAGTAATTAGGAAAAAAAGAAAAGCTAGTCATACATTTCTGCGTGTGCATGGAGTGATTGTGGTTGTGTTTAGGAGTCTGATAGCCCATGGGTAAAATTATTTTTAAACCTATTTGCTCAGCTGGCTATGCTTCTATGTCTTCTGCATGATGGTAGAAGTGCGAAGAGACATTGCTTAAGGTGTGAATAATCTCTGAGTATTTCCTTACTCTGCTAAAGCAGAGACCTGGCGATATCCAGTGGTGTTAGAGAGAACTCTATGGTTTCTTGAGCCAAATTGATCACACTCTGTAGTGTCTTCCTGTCTACAGCTGTTAAACCGGCATACCATACTGTAATGCACTTTGTGAGGACACTTTCTATCATGGACTGATAGGAAGAGGTCATCAGCCATTGTTCCACCTGATTTTTTCAGGACTCTAAGGAAATGAAGTCTCTGTTGGGCCTCGCCAATCACCAGTGATGTGTTGTTTTTCCAGGTGAGATCTTGACTAACACCCAAGAATTTAAAAGAGGAAATCCTCTCCACACAGTCCCACTCAATATACAGTAGGGCTGGTTCCTATGTGTGCTTCTGGAAATCTAGCACCATCTCCTTTGTCTTACTTGTATTTAGATGTAAGTTGTTTTTTGAGCACCATGTGGATAATTTCTGTCAACAGCCGAAGTCTTTTATAGAATTCCCTTCCAACATTCTGTGGGTTGGTAAGAAAATACAAACCAAAAATGTTTTAAAATGTTTAATGAGAGAGTTCTTCAGATAACCAATCTTGCACTGAGCCTTATAAAATCCCAGCTTTCTGTTTAATATTAAGAAGTTCCCAGGAAAATCAATTCCAGTGCCAGATATATAATGATATTTTAAGGGAATAAAATGGTTATATGAAAAGCATTTGAAGAAAATGTTACAAGCAGATGGGCTAAGTAGATTTCTTTGTCCTATTAAAAATAATAAATTTTGAATACCCGGAGCATCAGATCAGGAATAAGCAAGGTTAAATGAGATAGCTTCCAAACTAAAATATAATTAATCATTTAGATTAAGAAATAAGTCTGATTTTTTTTCTTTGCAGCAGAGTCCAGCTTTATACATCTAGCAATAGGGGCTATAGTTTCCATATCACAAGGGAAGACTATCTCTCTTCCCTCATTAAAAATTATACTTTATTTACCCAATAAATGGGTGGAAGTTTGAAAAGTTCAAACCAGCTGTCCAATGGTCCTAGAAGTGTTTAAAAATGCTTTTTCATTTGTGGTTTTAATTAGAATCTACTCATAATTGAACCCTGGATCTGCATTATTATAATTAGATTAAGTTAAAATTAGACCTACAAGTATTTCAATACAAATGTTCTCTGTTGCAAATTTCAGGTATTGCCTACCCTCTGTTTTAGCAATCCTGATGAAATCCTACCTGATGATTGGATATTTGGCACAATCTTTTCTGAGTGTCTCTTGTTTCTTTGGGAGATAAATCATACCTTATTTTACTAAGATGTTAAGATCAATGAAGCAGACAGGAAGATATCTAGAGAAAATTTCAGAACAATTCTAATTGAGCATTGATTAAGGTGCACTTGGTATGCTTACTTTTGAACCTTTGTTTCACTTATATATAATAAGTCAATGTTGGAATATGTTAATATTGTGCATTGCCTCTTTTAATATAGAAATAAGGAGCCAGTATTGTTAACTATTTGCATGGCCTTTTTTCTTGCTGTCTTTTCAATTCTGCTTTGTGTGCATTTGTTCTTAGGGCTTGTTCTTGAGGAGTCAGAATTAGCCCTCTCTCTTTCTCCAATTTTCTGTATTATTTTGCTTAATTATGGTTCATTCCACAGTCAGCCCAATATTTATACTGGATTTGGCATTTTTATCCACCAACTGACTCTTTCCCAAGAACCTGGCAGAGTCAGATGGTGTTGCTTGGGTATTAAAGGTATCATTACAGGATGTAAGCTATTCCTAGTAAAGCTGCATTTTGTAATTGACTGATGGTGATTTTGTCAATGTCAGTAATGCAATCCAGTTGTTTTGGGATTGCACCCAAGATGTCTAATATACTAGGCAACGTGCTCTATTTCTGTAACCCTTACAAAATATTTTGAAGATGCAATTTGTTTGCTAAAGCAGTAATGATGCAGTAGTAAGATTTATAAAGATTGCTGTTGCTAACTGAACACAATCTTAACCATGTTAATTGTTTAAGTTTTAAACAGTTTAGGAGCCAAATATCTGAGCAAATACCTGTGCGCTCACAAATCCATTTCTCTGCAGGTCATAGCATTTCTCATTTCCTATCTTCAGAGACTCCTATGTTGAGCACATGAGAAAGGACCTTGTCCTACATAAATCTCAGGCCATTAAATACACTATGGTCACCATGAAATTTGCCATAAAATATTATATTTGTCTCCTAATCTGAGTTTATAAAAATCTGCAGAGATGTTGCAGTGGTGAACAGGATTATAATTTATAAATTTGTAACTAGCTGACCAGTCACACTCAATGTATACTCCTTGATGGAACTGCATCTACATGGACAGAAGTATACAGTGGTATCATTTAAGGCTCTGTTTTAGACCCAGTACTCTTCAATATTTTCATCAATGATTTGAATAAGGGGATAGATGGGGAACTCATAAAATTTGCAGACAACACCAAGCTGGTAGGAATAAGCAACACTTCAGAAGATCGGCTTAAGATACAGAAGATTCTTGATAGACTTGAACATTGGACGCCCTCTAACAAAATGAAACTCAATGATGAAAGAAAAACCTACCACACAGGTATAGAATAGGTAATATCTGGCTCAATAGTAGGAACCTTGACAGTTCTAATTGACTTAAATCACTTAAATATGAACCATCCATGTACTGAAACTGCCAAAAAAGCCAACACAATTCTAGGCTGCATTAACAGAGGGATAGAATCAAACTCACGTGAAGTGTTAATGCCACTTCATAATGCCTTAGTAAGACCACTCTTGGAATACTGCATCAAGTTTTGGTCACCAAAAAAGATACTGAGACTCTAGAAAAAGTGCAGACAAGAACAAAAAAGATTATGATTAGGGGACTGGAGGCAAAAACATATGGTTGCTAGAACTGGGTATGTCTAGTTTAGTGAAAAGAAGGAGAAGGGATGCCATGATAGCAGTGTTCCAATATCTCAAGGGCTGCCACAAAGAAGAGGAAGCCCAGCTATTCTTCAAAGCACCTGAAGGCAGCACAAGAAGCAATGGGTGGAAACTAATCAAGCAGAGAAGCAACCTTGAAAGGAAAAATTTTCTGACAGTTAGAACAATGAATCAGTGAAACAACTTGCCTCCAGAGATTGGGAATTCTCCAACACTGGAAGTTTTTAAGAAGAAATTGGACAACATTTGTCTGAAATTATAGAGGGTTTCCTGCCCAGCAGATGGGTAGGAGTAGAAGATCTCCAAGATACCTTTCAACTCTGTTAGTCTATTATTCTGTTAAGAAAGGTGGGATATATGTCAAGTTTAAAAATATATCACTAAGAGCACCCTTTTACTCTTCATTGTTAAGAGGCCAGTGATTGTGACACTGAAATAGAGCAAAAGAATGTAAATTATAAATATAATAGTACACTTTTGAATTATCTATTTTTTTTTCACTAGAGGATAGTTGCACCATTAATTAAGAATCATCCTAGGAGTATTAATAAAATAAGTTAAACAGGCCTTTATTAAAGATCTGTTTAAGGTCTGACTTGTATTTGAGCTGTATTTAAAGTAAAATCACTGTTGCTAATTTTAGAATATTTAACAATAATGTGAGTCTCATTAAGCTCAATTGCCTTCTCCTGACAACTTTCTAAATCTGGAGGTTTTTGTACATTGTGGCTTGGGAAGTTATCACTGTGTGGTTGAACACAGCTTGAGCTTAATCTTTCTTCCTCAGGAAGGGAGATTCCTTCCTGTTGTTGAACTCAGGCCCTGGCTTCCTTCTCCAGGATGCTGATTTTGACTGATAGCACCTCTCTGACGGCCTGAAACACTGCAATATGCTGACTTCAGCTAGGACCTTTTCTGCTCCCTCCTTCCCTCTTGATGAAGAGTATCCTGTGCGTAAAACCATTGTGCAGTAAGCATTATGTCCACAGAGTACAAAAAGCTGGGATTGGTAGGTACTTTTGTGAATATGAAAATAAAGAATTGCATACGTCAACATAGCTGGGAGCTACCAGATGGAAGCTGAGGCCACAGACAGAATCAAAATATTGAACTTACAAAACAGGAAAAAAGAGAGAGAGAGATACTTTCTCACAAAAGAGGCAGGGAAAAACGTATTTCAGCTTGAAACAATTTGACTTGAAACATTTTGTGTGGATTATAAGATTATTTTATATGTCTTACAAATACACATGTATGAATTAATTCTTTTCTCTCATATCCACATAATATATGTAACAAAACATTGCAACTTTTATAAAATTTAAGTAGCAATTTTATACTATATTTATTCCTTTTTAATTCTCATGTTGAAAGAACCTGGGTTGAATTCAAGGTATTTAAGATTATAACTGCATGGAAAAAGTGATTTATGGCTGTTTTTCACATTTACAACTGTTGCAGAATCCCCATGGTCACATAATCAAAAATGGGACACTCAGAAATTGGCATGCAGTGTCTTCAAATCATGTGATCACCTTTTGTAACTATCTAACCATTTTTGACAAGCAAAGTGAAGGGGAAGCAGGATTCACTTATAAACCATGTTACTAACTTAACTGCAGTGATTCACTGTGGAGGAAAATATATTGAAGCTGGTATATGATTACTATATAAGAACAATTTTTCTCAATGGGTTGTATTAATAAGGTGCTAAAACTGTAGAAGGATTATAGAAATCAAAACTGGAAGAAAAAAAAATCTAATCATTATTTTGAAACATATTTTTCATATTTACTTTTTGAAACCATTCCAGTAAATAATTTATTGGAAGAATATTCTTGGGAATAGTATATGGTGAGTAGTAATTGCAAAATGTTTCATGCAAGACAAGTTTTCATTTCAGAGTCTAAGCCACGTGACTAGAGATGCACTGTATCATGAGATAATGCCATTCTGAAATGTATTCAAAACTATTCAAATAAACTGTTTTACAAAAGAGAAATTATATTTGAGGAACTCATTATTTCAGATGCATCTTGTGAATTAATCAGTAATCTGCCATCTTTGACCTGGATTGTTGCAGTCTTATTTTAACTTTGGTGTTTCTGTTTCTTTAATTGTTGTTGACTGCTATAAAACTTTGGTGAGTGGTAGCAGACCCATATTTTAAATTAGTTTATCAGACTATAAACTTCTTTTGAATATTAAAATAAATAAATATGAAATTAGTAAATAAATTGCCAGTTGTTTTGTAACATCTGCCAGACCATGAGACCTCCACAGCCCTCGTACTGTATTGTCTATTCTATAGATTTTAAAAAATGGAAAATAATCTAGAAGAGGAATGTTTATCTAATTTAGGATTTCTTAATTTAGCTTTTGCATAATAATGTCAATTTCTTTAACAATCTGGCAAGTTCCTTATTTTCACACACAGAGGCATGCATACAGCACATATCTTGAAAGAGATTTGATTTATCTGAATTCCTTTATTATTTATTGATGGACCATTACCTTTACAGATTACCTATACTTTTAATAATATTGTCTTTGGCTCTGTTTATTAGAAGTCTTCTCTTAAAACTCTTATGCAAACAAACTCTGGGAATAATGATACTTCCTCCTTTATTTTCAAAAGGGTGAGGAGAGCCAGAGGACTGCTGCATTCTGACCCCTTCAAAACAATTTAACAAAGGGCAACTCATGAACTTATGGAGGAAGGAAAACATGGGAAGGAGAATACCATTAAAATAAATAATATTGCTGTTTCTGGATGGGGAAATGGGCATAAAAGCCAAACATTTCAAGAGACTACTTTCTTCCTATGCTGCTAGAGCTTGATACTTAAATATACATTCTTTTACAGCAGGGGTAGGGAACCTTGGCTCTTTCATGGCTCATGGACTTCAACTCCCAGAATTCCTGAGCCAGCCATTTTAAGCTGTTAAGACTCAGGTTCTAAGCTAAGGCAAGAGGTGCTGTCTCAGGAATTCTGGAAGTTGAAGTCCATGAGTCATGAAAGAGCCAAGGTTCCCTACCCCTCTTTTACAGTATCTGGGAAAAGCACAAGATCTAAGAAACAGGATGGATGGTCTACTACCTCAAATTTATGAGGGACAATAATGAAATATATAGCATTTCCAGTTATCCTTATGCAAATACATTTATCTTATTTGGAAAAAAAAGAGGGAGACACATTATGAAACAATGGCTTTAGACAATAAAGGAAAAAATGAAGTGTTTTGTCTCCAGATTCCTTATCTTCAATATATTTTATAAAATAGAAATTGCTGTAATATTCCTGCTGAATAAAATATTGTCACATTTATCATGTGGATAATGCTAAGTATACATCTAGCAGATTACATATTCAAAGTCAAAGTTAAACAGTTGGATGATGGAACAAAATTAGATGATCTATTCATATAGAATCCCAATTTAGGTTCTCTCAGATAGGTGTACTTCAAGCCACCAAAGGGCCACATTTGGAGGGTGGATATACCCTAGATAGAGAAAGGAAAGTCAAACAATTTTTTAAAAACATCTGGCAAAATAATGAAGCAACAAAGCAGTCCTCATTAGAGAAACAAGTTGCTCTAACAAAAATAACAACATGAATTTCTAAGTATTTTGGTGTCTGAAGATCCTGGTCTTCAAGGTCACAGGAAACAGTCAAGAGATATAGCTTATTTTGTACACAAAATATGTTTTGACTATATTATTAGTCAAAAACTTTAATATGATCACAATATTCTTGACCTTTTTAAAAAAGTCTGGCTGCTATTGATTTGGGGTCTATGGAAGAGCCAACCATACTATTAAATTATTAGATTTCTGTTGGATTTAATGTAATATATAGTTTTACTTGTTTGTTTGATTTATTTATAGCCTATCTTTTGTACAAGTGTTCAAGACAGTATACATAGTGCCCCTTCTGTGATGTGTATTAAAGATAACAATTGTAATAATAACAGAGAATAAAATTAATGGCTTAGAAGATAACCCTCCATATACTGCAAAGTTTCTTGCATGCTGTTAATGAAAATTAAAGCTCTAAAACAAAAGCAATTAGAGAAAAAATTGAGAAGCTTATCCAGATGTGGAAGTGAAAGTAATAGTTCCAATGTATTAAATTCAGTGTGATATGCAAAGATTGTAGACAGGATGTAACACTTTAAAAAGTACTTCTAAAGACTTAACCATTTTCTTTTATTTTCAGATTCAGTATAATGAATACACTTCTGTATGTGCAGCACATGGCTGGATCTACATCGTTATTAATTTATGCAACACAACATAGCAATATTGGAGGAGTGTTGTTTTATTCCCATTAGTTACAGATGTTTGCATTTAGATTACAGGACACATCTAATTGAGCTGCCCTGAGCTAGAGAGGAAGTGGAACATTCTACAAAATGACACTCGAGAATGATAGAGATCAGTTCATCATGTCTGTCCTTGATGCCTCACGCCACTTAGGACAATAAAATCAATCCATGCTATTCAGCAATACTTTCATTATGGGAATGATACAATAAGGCACATGATGCCCTTTGTTTCATTGATAAATAGTTCATATATTTATGTAATGTCAATATGACTTATTTTAATCTGATATGCAATTCTAGCACTAAAAATAATGTACACTCTACTGAATGCACACACACAAACACATTATTTAGGTTAAAGCATATTGTTCTACTGTCACATTGAATCACTAGTATTCAGTTTAGATACAGTGAAACCAGTGCATTATTCATTATAGCACTCTAAATAGCAGAAGCTATTCTTTGCATGAAAGATGAGAGCCAGTATAGTTAATAGTTGGAGAGACAGTTAATATTATCTACTTATTCTTCTCTATATAAATTTGTCTCCCTTTTTAAAACTTACATTTTTTTATACCGGAAGTAGAATTTAAGCATCAACATTTTGGTTAACTTATTTATCCCCCCAGGACCACAATAGGAAACTTCTGTAACATGAACTCCTTTGTCAGTGACAATTTCACTAAGCTGAGTTCACTTTTCAGTGGTTTCAGTAAGTTCATACATAATTCACAATTCTGCATGACAGTAGCTTTCTGGGCAGGAAAGACAACCTGCCAGCTAGATTCAAAGGCTGAACCAATGCATCTCAAAATATAACAAGAGTGTAAAGTTAATTGCAAAAATTAATATCTATTAAGTCAATTTAATTGTGACTAATACAAGTAGGAACAGATTAGGGGTTTTTTTTGTTTTTTTTTGGTCTTGTTCTGCTTTTGATCCTCTGGCATTTATCACTCCAGAAACTCCAGACACTCAGACTATGATCTATGGTACCACTCAGAATGGAGTTACAAAATTGTGTATTAGCCACATTCGTATAATACTTTGCCCCAAATTGTTGGATTACCCAAAGACTTCATGTAAACAGGAGAAGAAAAAATACGAAACCCTGTGACAGTTCACAAACAGAGAACATAAGGGAGATGTCAATTCTTCACTGCCCTCATCCACAAATACTGACTGGAACTGAACCATAAGAAGGAGGAAAACCAGCCCAGGTTGTCTTATTAGGAAACTATAAACATAATGAACAATTGAAATCACACTTTCTCAGGAACTGTTTGGCAGGCACCATCCTTGCATATAACCAACTACTCAATCTGAAAGCAATACGAAACAATGGAATAAGGATGGTAACATAGGAACTAGACCCTGATGTTCATTTTGTCCCTACATGAAAATCAACAGTGCCATCACAGGCCTCACAGTGCCTTCACATACAAGAATAGAGGTATTATATTTCAAGCCATCTCAGAAGGTCTTAACAACATAACATGAATTTTTAACACATTACCATTTCTAATTAATTTGTAATCTTAACCATATTTTCTTCTCCCACAAACACATGCACACTTGACTCAACCCAGTTTAAATGCTATATGAAATTGTCCAGTCAAATAATATACTCATGTAAACAGATAGTGTTAAAACCTTACTGTTCAAGAGCGCATCTAGAACTCTGTCAGTGTTTCCACCATTTGTGTTTATGGAATCAACAGATTTGTCAGTCTAAACAGGTATGCATGTCTTCACTGACAACCCATTGAAGCTCCTGCTATCCTCTGAAAAAGAACAAGATATTCCTGTCAGATATTCTGTCAGTATGACTCTAATATTAGTACAGTCCAATATTGGATTAATCTAGTATTATTTACATGTTTGTGTTGTTAAAAAGACATGATCTTCTACAGTATATTGATATATTTTAAGTAGGATTATTGCATTCTTTTTTACTTTTCTCCTGTCAGATCAGCATTTTGATATCTATTTTTTTAAAAAACAAAAATCTTTTTTTTTTCATTTTTTGTTCTTAGGAAATTGTATGATAAATGCAAGTTCAGATTGTTCTGCCTACTGTATGTATGGATAGAAAATATTTTGTTTTCTTCCATAAAGGAGCAGGTTATATCAAGATCAATTAAGGCTGAGTCAAGCAACTCTTGAGGAGAAAAATTTTTTTTTTGCTTTTGCTGAATTCCAGCTGAATAAAAATAATGTTTATATGTGAGTTTCTTATTTAAATAATTTCAAAAAGGCCCACAGACCATTTGTTTATACTAAAAACCCTGTGCATAAGTTTCAGCCCTGTGAATTTTTGGTGACTCTTCCGAGTCCTTCAGCTAAAACTAGATCTGTGTGGGAGTAACTGTCAGCCTGTATTATGGCATCAGTTGTTTTCTTCAGATTTAATTATCTCCTCCTATGTCAGAATGGCTGTACCCTTAAGTGAGATTTATAATGTATTTTTTCTTTAATTAAACATATTGTTTGACATATTACTATTAAACTGTAGGTACCGAGAGTGGATCTCCACAACCATTTTTTTAAAGCTAAGGAGAATGAGCTGATTTTTCCTTCCTCTGTCAATTATTGCTTTGATTCATTTACTACACTTCTGTTTAGACAAGATCAGGGATAAATCTGGTCCAATATTCTTTACAAGATAGCTTTCCATTCTTGTGGTTGTAAATGTGTGCTTTGAAGTGTGTGAATAACACATTTTGACAGTCACTTGATGAGATGGATGGTGTAGAAATGTGATGCATAAATAAATAAATAAATCTGACAGTTCAGAGATGTGACTAATATTTGGGTGGGTGGAGTTTTAGCTTATTGTGCCTCTTTCTCCACCCCAAAAATGGAAAAATAAAAATAGTAAATATTTAAGAAATATATTTAAAATATGTTCCAGGGAGAGATGTAACAGAAATATGCTGGGACCTATAGCAAAGACAGCATATAGAGCACCTCTCTTTGAATCATTCAGGCAGCCATATCTTCACCCAGCTGCTTCAGAAGTTGCTCTTGGCTTTCTCTGTATATCAAATGCAGGCACAAATTGCTTACTATTTACCTTATGTTCTGCAGGTTAAGCAACAACAAAACTCCTACTGGAAAAATTCAGTAACATTTGCAAGTGAATCTCTATTCTGTTTCTATTCAGTATTTTTTTAGAGATACAAAGTGTTTTTGTTTGTTTGTTTGTGTGTTTGT
>JAEANM010012693.1:0-14700 GCA_017656035.1 Myanophis thanlyinensis | reverse complement strand
GCGAAAACGTTTTCCCGACTGCATCGTGGTAAACAGACTATTGTTGGGGTGGCTGGGGTCTTTTATTATCTTCTTAGTTTTAGTCTGGCAACGTTTGTTGTAGATGGAGTTACCTATAACATGTCTCTTGAATTCCTCACACCTTACAAAATTGACCACATATTTTCCCTGATGGGCGCAGCACAGTATTATATGCGCCTTTAATATATATTTTTATAAAATATAAACATTTTATAAAAATATAAAAAATATTTTATATACTTCTAATACTCCGTGTACTCTACCACATACGCCAAATAAATAAATAAAAATAAAAAAATGAAATGAAATGAAATGAAATAAATCCCCATTCCTCCATCTTTGCAACCACAAATCCCACTCCCCACCCACCCAGGCCCGCAGCTCCACCGCAGCCTCCACCTTGGCGTGGGAGGCCATTCCCACACTGAAGATGGTGGCAGCCCCTTCCCCTGGACCCCTTTTGCCAACCCTCAAGATGGCTGCCCCCACTCCCCCACCCTGAAATAGGGGAGGGGGGAAGGAGGAGGAGGAGGGTGGTGGGTGCGTCACTTTCCCATCGGCCCTTCGGCAGCTGCAATCCGGATTGCGGGCAGCGTTTTCGGGCAGGGGCGGGTGGTCGGCTGCCCGCCGGGATTCCCAGGCTTTCCGAGGGCGAGGGCACGGCAGGGGCCGGGGCGATGGGCGCCAGGCCGCGGAGGGGATCCGGGGAAGGCGCGGGCTGTTGAACCCGGGAGCGGCGCGGGCGAGCCCTGCCGCCTCCCCCGGCGTGGAAAGCGGGGCGGGAGACCATGTGCAGCAGCCCAAGCTTTATTGTGGATTCCCGGCGGGGGAGCCTCGGCTGATTTCGGAGGATGCCCTGGGCGAAAGAGGCGCTGGCCGGTTGCATCGGGCCTGCCGCGGTCGAGAAATTGCCGGGCGGGGTGGAAGATAAAAATGGGGGTGTCGGGGTCTCTTTGCCTGCGGCTGGAGGGGTAAGCGCGGCCGTCGGTTTTTGGAGGCACAGCTAGATGGCCTCATGTGGAATGCTCCCCATTTAAGGAGGGAGGGGGAGGCGAGGGCTTCTTTTTCCTCTGCTGCAGTGGGGCTTTTTTTGGGGTGGGAGGGAGAGAGAGAGAGAGAGAAGGCGGGTCAATTTCTGATTGTGCCAAGAGGCCTTTGTGGAAAATAGTTTTTAATTAGCTGAGAAGCAGCAGCTGTTAATTGGGGTGCGGTGGGTTTTTTTTTCCCTCCAGAGGACGACCTAGTCACAGAAGGATGCAGGGCAAGAGGAGGACTGAGTCGATCTGTGGCGGATCCATTTCAAGGCTTTTGTGGGTTAAAGGCTGCGGGGTGGGCATGGCCTTCCTTCCTTACCGTGGGTTTGTGGGGTTCGGTGGAAGATAAGATAATCCTCTCAGTTTAGGTGCCCCTGCCACCTTTGTCTGTGAAAAATTAAAAGTCAAATTTGACTTTAAAATGAGAGCACTGTTATTTTTATTTTTGCGCTGCTGATGTCTCCGAGGATTCTTCATGTTCCTTTAAATGGAATGACGATTTTGTAGTTTAGTCTGTTAATTTTATCTGAGTCTTAAAAAGACGCTGTATTGATTCCTATGTAAATATATTACTCCTATGATTGTATTGTATGTTGATGTCCCCCACCTCAAGATGGAAGCTACCTTTGAGTAGTTGGTTAATTCTTAGTCCGATTGATTGTAAGCATAAAGCGATTTATTATTGTCGAAGCGATTTGTTGTTGTTGAAAGAGTATCCCTCCTATTCCAGTGTATTCAAACAGGGAAACTGTTAATGAAGGACTTGATAATCGCTTCCCATTAAGGATAGCAAATTTGATTGCAGAAACTTTATTGGATTGCAGAAACTTGCATTCCTGAGATACTACTTTTCTTCTTCTGGGAAGACATTGCTGTGGTGTGGAAGTCTGTGGGAAAGTAGCTGTGGATACTCTAAGGAGATACCAAGTTTGAATAGTAGACCATAGGCTGAAGGATTTTGGGGTGGAACTATATAAGAAATCCTGCTCCCTTGCAGGATTCCATGTCTATTGATTATTTAAAGGTCTTACTAACCTACTGAAAGAAGCAATACTCCAATGCAAACAATTCAACAGGGTAACTTTATTTCGTAACGTGGTCAAATACTGGAGCAAAACTTATCAGATTTTTTTAGGAATAACATTCAACAAAGAGAGTGGTGGGGTTTTCCACCTTCAATGTTCCCCCAAGCCATGTCTGCTTTTGGGGATGCCCATGAATGGTATATGGGAGCTCTGAGTCGTCAGGAAGCAGCTGCATGTCTCCAGGGACACCGCCATGGGACCTTTCTGGTACGGGACAGTACTACGTGCCCTGGTGACTACGTCCTCTCCGTCAGTGAAAACTCCAAGGTGATTTTTTTTTTGTATAATCCTAATAACTGGTGGAGAAAAAAGAAAAAAAGAAATCTGGAGAGTTAGCAGGAAGTTCGTGATACATTTAGAAGAGTGACTTTTAGATGTTTGGACTTTAGGGTCCAGAATACTTGGCACTGCTGGGGCATTCTGGGATTTGAAGTTCGCACATCTGGAAGGATGCATCCTAGTTGGTCAAGATTGATTGCTCTGCCATACGAATTTGATGAAGGTTTGGGATCGCAGGCTTAATGTTTCTTTGCCATTCTGTCTCTTTCAGGTTTCACACTACATCATAAACAGTCTCCCTGGGCGTCTACGGATTGGGGAGCATGAATTTGATGGTTTCCCAGCTCTTTTAGACTTCTACCGCCTGCATTACCTGGACACTACTACCCTGGTAGCCCCCTTGGGACGCGCTGTAGCCCCTTCCTCTGCCCAGCCGCCTCCTGCTGGCGAGTGGGTCCGCGCCCTCTATGACTTTGTTGGCCGTGACCAGGAAGACCTTCCCTTCACCAAAGGGGAGCCTTTGCGAGTTTTGGCCAAGCCAGAAGAGCAATGGTGGACAGCTCAACGTGCCGATGGGCGCGTGGGGATGATACCTGTGCCATATGTCCAGCCTTGTCCATATGCTCATCCCAGCAGCCACGGCGCCCCACGACACGCTCCCGTAATAGCCAGAGCAGTGCAACGAAGGGTGCCTGGTGCCACTGACAAGACAGCATTGGCTTTTGAGGCAAGTCACCAAAAGCAGTAAAAATAAATGTCTGAAAGAATGGGTCAGGATGATCTTGATTGTGGAGAGTAGTGGGGTGAATAAATATCTGGTTATTATGTATGTGAATGGGGATTTATGACTAGTAGTGGTAATGATCATAGTTTAACGAAGAATCTTGAGCAATGCTTCTTTTGTTGCTAGGAGGCATGGAATTATGGACTGCCTCTTTTTTTACCTTTAAACATTATGTCAGTGGGAGAATGCAAATTATGATGAGAGGATTATTCAGCAAAATGTTGGGTAGAACAGCTTTGCTGATGAAAGAATCCAAACTACAGACTTCTGTTCCTCTCTTAAGAAGCCCATTGCTAGTATTGAACTATTTCCTAGGACTGAGGGATGTGCAGGGCAGGGAGCTCAAAGATCATAATTAAACCAAACATGCTTAGACTTTGGCATTCCTAGCAATCCAGTTCCTTCTTGCCGGTATTTTTTGGAAACTGGAACTGTGCTGGCCTGGAATCTATTCCTCTCATTTGAGATGACCACTGAAGGAAGGTAAGACGCCTCAATCTGTCCGGTGTTAGGGGGGAAAAGAGGTCATTTTTCCACCAGCTTGATGCCCACTGGTTGTGGAAGTTGTTTGTCCGTGTGATACAGGAGTTACGATTCTAGCACAGAAGTTGGGAAATGTTGAGGTATTGGGAAAGTACAGAAAGGTGGGCATCTCTTCTGAGCTTGGCTTTTGTGTCTTGTGATATTCCACAGGTGGGTGATCTCATTGCAGTCACCAAGATGAACGTCAACGGTCAATGGGAGGGAGAGCTGAACGGGCGCCGTGGACACTTCCCTTTCACACACGTCAAAGTCCTAGACTCTGAGGAAACCAGCTGAACACCCAATGGAACACCCCTGAACGGTTGCTGACCCTCCCAGGATCACAATGCTCTGAATCCCCTTTGAACTTCTTGACCTTTTTGATGTGAACATTAAATTATGCTCCTCAGTAAACTTCTTATGATGATCCAGCTCGGTTCCTTGGATATGGGCGCTGTGACTGTCTTCACCTCGACTCTTAGGAAAAGCTGCTCCTTGATAACATTGTTCTTAAATGCTCTTATTGTAGTTGATTTGATACACTTTTGATTTTTCCCAGGCTTGTTCCTTTTTGCTTCCTAAGAACTTTTGGCCTTGTGGTTTTAAATTAAGATGCCCTTGAGTTTGCTTCATTTCCATCCTATGACCTATCCCAAAAAAAAAAGAACCCTCTGAGCGAATCTTTTGCCTTCCTTTTTTTTCCTTGGGCCTTGCTTGCTTGCTTGGAGAGAGAAGTGGCCATATGGCTTGGCTTTGACCACATAAATAGAACTGTGCCACTTCTTATAAGACCCCTGCTCAAACTTGTTGTCTGTTTCCAAAACTGCCTTGTTAATTAAAGTTTCCTGCTGATTATTTCTCAGCTGTTATGGACTTCTTGGGGGGGGGAGGGGGGGCAAGGGGGAGACCTGGAGGATGGATCTGGGGAAAAAGTTACAGTGCTGCCATGGTAACTAGCATCACAACCCAGGCCTTACAGGTTGCCATGGGGAACTGGATCACAGCCTATTGCTGCAAATAAGCTGAAGATTGCAGCAGTATGCACCACAGGTGTGGTTTGGGACCTCTGATCTCCACCTGTTGTTCCCTCAAGCTTCCCTTTCCATGCGTAGGAACAGTTCTTCCGGCTCGCTGGTGCGGTATCTTTCCTTACTAAATGACAAGCAATTGTACCGATGCTTGTTGACTTCCGCTTAGCTTTTCCCCCCTTCCCATATAATCTCGGCTTCCTTATATGGATTCATTTTCTGACAATAATACATAGCTTCAAAATCCAGTGTCCTAGAATAAACCTTTCCAATTTGGATCACAATTCTCAAAATGAGTGTAATGTTCCCTCCATGGCCAGAGACGGCTGTGCCATGCGGAATTAATGTTTGGAAACTAGACATCTGGTGTATTGTAATAGATTGATGATCATTTTGACACAAACCAGAGACAAATAATACATAACTGTGTTTCTCCAAAATGAAGGATAGGTCTTATTTTCTTTTGACCTCCAAAAAACCGGTTAGGCCTTCTTTTTGGAGTGTTCTAATTATTGATTCGCCTCGCAGCAGTGGCACCCATAGCCCCTGAGCAGGAGCTTGTTGTTGGCCCACTTCTGTGGCCACTTGCTGCCAATCAACATGCCTCGCCCGACCTCTATTATTTGGCTGTAGAGGGCTTTCTGGAAAGCATCTGAAGCTGAAATGGAAGCTGGGGCGATGCGTGTGAGTGGCGGCAAGTGTCGAGATGTGCAAGGCCTGGTAAGTAGGGCAGCTCTAACCCATCCCTACCCTAGCTTAATTTTTACCTCTGTGCCTCGCCCCACCCCCCTGCACTCCAGGGTGGGCAGGGTCTTAATTAGGGTTAATTTTGTAGGTAGGGCTTAATTTCATTGCATGAGCTCAAAAACGTGATCGGGCTTCTTTTCAAGATGGGTTGTCTTTTTGGAGAAACGGTATATACAGTACATATACATGTGTTCGAGGACGGGAGCAATTTAATGTGATAGGATTTTTTTTTTCTGAATTCCTCTAGGTATCTAAACATGTAAGCTGGTGGCAGGCATGTTTTGTGGCTGAGCAGGGTAGATGTCAATGATTTTTTTTAAATCAATCTTAAAATTATTTTTTAATTTTAAATCTAACTGATTTTTTTTATTTAAATTGGATTTTTTTTATTTTTATCAAATTTATTTTAATAAAATGCTTTTGGAATAAAAAAAATCTATCTAAGGATAGCATGATACATTGATCATCTAGTCTATTCAGCATGAAATAGAGCTTAGATTTATGTAGCATGAGGCTGTACATTCTGCAATATTGGGACTGTCGATGAGTCAACCGTGGGTCAGGGGAAGAGATGTTGCAGGACAGAGGTGACCGTTCCTCTTTAAACATTATGATTTAAATTGAGTTGATTTAAACCAAGCCTTTTTACTAGCGATTTAAATTGTGATCTTGATTTAAATCAAATCCACCCTGTGGCTGAGATAGCCTTTTAACACTTAAAAGCAGAGGTGAAATTCAGCCGGTTTGCACCAGTTCTATAAAACCAGTGGTAACAATTATAAGCAGTTCGGGGAACCGGTTATTAGAAGAAATCTTTTGGTTTTCCCCCCCACTTTGCTGGGTTAATCCTGTAAAGATTAACTTTACAGGGTTAATCCTGTAAATAAGGCCGTTGTTTCTAGCCTAATCTTTATTGCCTTGCTCACAGAAACTGCCTCTCCCCTTATTACATTGTAACTTTGGTGAAGTTTAATTCTGTGCTTGGTGATGTTTGATCCTGTGGCCACGCCCACTGAACTGGTAGTAAAAAAAATTGAATTTTACCACTGCTTAAAAGGCCCAAGGACTCATTGCAGAAGCATAGCATTCTGGGCAAAAGTCTTAGGCTCTCCAACAAGTTTTTAAACACTCTTCTCTTGCTGTTACTCCTATGTTAAGCCAACATTTATATTTCAATGTATATTCTTGGCCCACAATCTAATTCTCTGGAACAAGCAGGAGTGAATCTGATCCTAATCACCTTCAGGAAAACTCTTTAAACATTTGATGATCACTCTTGGCTCTGTCCTTAGTAATATTAGTCTCTGAGGTCTATCTATTGAAGATTTTGACTGTAGATCCCAGAATTTTGTAAAGTTATCCAGACATGTGGCTATGTTAAATTTTTGCAGCAAATAAATAAATAAAGGCTAGTGTTGTGTGTTGAATGGACAGACTTGCCAAGGACATTTTGGCCTGTTAATATAAGTACAGTATTCTTAAGACAAATCTTAAAAGTGCAGGTTTTGTGTTATCAAAGGTTGGGTTCACTTATTATTCAGTTGTTCAACTATGATTACTTAAACAAGTGATTCAGGTTAATATACAGTGCTAAACCATGCGCTATGATTTACCAATTGCAATGACTTGCACATAGCACTAAACTAACCTGCGATTTGGTTGCTTTGAGATTTAGAAAATCCCCATTTATATTTGAGTCTGATTTGGTGAATTGTGTAAAAAAAAAAAAACCTGTGAAAATTTAAAACATGACCAGATTGTCACAACAACAGCTTCTATAGGATATGATGTTCTATTCATGCAACAGATCAATAAGCTTAAAACTATAGATGATCAAGATGCAAGTCCCTACAACCTTTGTGGCTAAATTGATAAGCCGCAAGGAAAGAATCTTGCTCATGTTTACACTTGCCTCACCCAGAAACATGCTTATGTAATGTAAAATGAGAGCATTTTTTCCCCCCTTCGGGCGAATGTTGCAGAATGCATTTCTATCCAACTCACGCTAATGAAATGTTCGCCAAAAAGCATCTGATTTATAATAACTCTAGTGCAGCCATTTGCTTCTGTCTTAAGTATTGAGTGGGGAAGAATATATGTGATTTCCACTTCTTATTAATAGCTGCAATCATGCAAAGGCATGGTTTGTTTTAATACAGGTAATCCTCTGCTTAACAATGATTCATTTAGTGACTGTTGTAACTTACAATGGCACTGGGGAAAAAAATGACCTGTACTGTTGCATCTCCATTTCAACTCAATTTCTCTGCACACATGTTGTGCATTGACAATAAAGGATTGAATTGAATTGTCACATGACCAAAATTCTGGTATTTTGGAAACCAGCATGTATGTATGGCTGTCGCGGTGTCTTGCGGTCATGTGATCACCATTTGCAGTTTTCCCAGCCAGCTTCTGACAAGCAAAGTCAATGAGGGAAGATGGAATTGCTTAATAACCGCATGGTTCACATAAGAACTGCAGTGATTCACTTAACAACGGTGGCAAAAAAAGGTGGTAAAACCAGGCATAACTCACAGCTGCCTCTTTTAGCAAGGGGAATTCTGGTCCCAATTGTGATTTTAAGTAAAGGATAACTGTTAAATGTTAGATAGCTGCACCAGTCAGATTCTGTTTATCACACATGGTTGATGAATTACAAGTGCCCTGTGTTGTAAACAAATTGTTCACTTAGTGGCTTAGTGCAAGGCGCAAACTCTTGACAAAATTAGTGTGTGATTGGGATGGCTCAGGGTTGACTCAGCCTTCCAGCCTTTCCGAGGTTGGTAAAATGAGGACCCATATTGTTGGGGTGCGGCAATATGTTGACTTTGTAAACCGCTTAGAGAGGGCTTTAAAGCACTGTGAAGCGGTATACAAGTCTTAAGTACTATTGCTATCGAAGGGACCTTACACTATTTATACTACATGCACAATAGCTTCATCAGAACTACGTAAGACTGTGCAAACTTGTCAGTTGTCTGGAGCTGTTCCCCAACAGACACTGGTACAAACTCAGGGGATGAGCAGAAAATTGGATGCATTCAGAACTGAGTAAGGAGTAGCAATGTCCAAAAATAAGACCAGGCCATGTGTGTTGCTTAATATGTCTCTGGAGAAGCCTTAATTTATTGGACGAGACTAGAGACGTGTCTAAATTTCCAGCAACCCTTAATGTTGTAAGCTGCCCAGAGTCCCCATGCAGCGAGATCGGTGACTTAATAAATAAAGCAAACCGTTATTCCCAACTCCTGAAATCAAAAACTCAACCTCTGATCCAGTGGTAGAATTAAATTTTTTTTACTACCGGTTCTGTGGGTGTGGCTTGGTGGGCGTGGCTGGGGGGGGGGTCATGTGACTGGGTGGGCAGTTTCTGTAAGCAGGGCCATAAAGATTAGGCTAGAAACACCACCAGAATGTTTTTTTTCCTGCCTTCCTGACAGGATTAACCCTGTAAAGTGGGGAAAAAACAAAAGGAGATTTCATCTAACAACCGGTTCTCCGAATTGCTTAGAAAATTTATTACCGGTTCTAGTGAACCTGCTACAATCTGCTGGATTTCACCTCCACTCTGATCTCTTTCCTGTCCGCCCGTGGAAGATTTGTCTTTCCATAATTTTGCTTTCACATTCCTTAGGCCTGTGATGGTGAACCTATGGCACGTGTGCCCAAGTTGGCACGCAGAGCCATCTCTGCCGGCATACCAGCAGTCGCCCCAACTCACAGACTGTGCATGCATGTGCATGTGACTCCCGCAGAACTCTGCATGTGCGCAACTCCTGCACAAATGTGTATGCATGTGCAAGATCATGTGAGTTGTGAGCGACTGCATGCGCTAAAAATGCTATGTGCAAATCATGTGTGACTGCGCACATGCTAAAAACACTGTGTGCAAGTCATGCTGCATGCAAGTCCTGTGCATGTTCAGAAAATGCCGCACGAGTCATGCACAACTGTGCATGTGTGGGAAATGCCACACGTCATGCACAACTGTGCATGAGTGACTCTTGCACAACTGTACATGTGCATATGTGTAAAAGGCGCCAGCATGCAGCGCGTGCACTGCTGTGCACGTGCTCACATTTGGCACTTGGTGCTGAAAAGGTTTGGCACCACTGCCTTAGGCTTACAGAGGGGTGGGGAAAAAATGATCTCTGATATATATATTTTTTGCGCCCACCCTTCTTGCATTGCAGCTGGCAGCCTTGGCCTATTGCACACTCCCGTTGGTTTAAAAATGCTGTTCCTCCCAGAGGACGGTAGGTGGCATTGACAATCTTGGCATCCCTGGGCCCCAGGCGCAGAAAACAAATCCAGCAGAAACAAGAAGTGAAGATACCCAGAGAAGGTGATTTGGTAAGAGAGTGGGTGGCGTTTTCATAATGGAAGGGTTTTTTTTTGCCTGTGGCAGGGAGGTCAGAATGAGAAAATTTAGCACAGGAGGATCTGCTAACCAAGTGTCTCTGCATGGGGGGGGGGGCCTCAGAGAGGGGTCCAAGTAGGAAGGGGTCCAAAGAACAGGAAGTGGGTTGCAACTAAGCGATGTCCTCTTGGCGAGTGGGGAGGCTGACCCTCAGCCCCTTCTTTCCTCCCCCCTGATCCTCTTGCTGTTCCTTGCTCTGCAGGGAATGTCAAGAGCCTCATGTTTCACCTGTTCAGGTCCCCGGGCCTATATTTAGCCTGCCAGGCAAAAGGTCAGAAGTTGGGGAGAAGGTTAGCCTGGCCCCGCCCAGTGACTGCTCCCTCTTTTTATAGCCCTCCTCCGGTCTTTGCCTCTTGCCAGTCAGCAAGTGCCCTCCGGAGCTGCCGTGTCTCACCAGAACCCCCTGCTGTACCCACGGTATGGGGAGGGGGGAAGAGATTGGGTGGGGGGAAAGAGGGAAGCTGGGATTTCACATTACTGTATACTTTTAGAGGTTGGTGAGAGCTGAGGCTGGCAAGAGGGAAATTGGCTTAGCCCTGGCATTTTTCTCCATAAGAATGAGCTTGGGTGGGTGGGGGTAGGTTGTAATCGGGGTCCTTGGGAAGGTATAGGTCACAATGGATGTGCTGGAAAAATCGAGTAGGTTAGGTGAAGATCCACTGTGCAAGTAAGTTCTTCCCAGACTCAAAACTATCCATCTCTTTTTTCGATTATTATTATTTTTTTAACAGGGTCCTAAAATGGAGAGGTGTTTTGTTTTATTTTTAAATTTTCTGTTTGTTTTTGACAGCCCAAAGCTCTCTTTTTCAGTCTTCTTGGCCATTCATCTCTCCTTCCTTCCTTTTAGGGATGTTAGAAACAGTACTTTGTGTGTGTGTGTCTCTCTCTCTCTCTCTCTGTGTTTCAGTGTGCTGCCTATTTGAGCAGATTGAAGTGCCAGTCCTGTTTGGAATCTGGTTTTTTCTGCTCCTTTTGGTGGGCCCAGAAGTTTCTTGTTGGTGTCTCAAACCGTGCATTTAAGCTAACATTATCTAAGATGGTTGCTTCTTCCTTTAGAGACTGGTATGACTTGCAAAAAAAAAAAAAAAGGACAAGTTGTTGGTTCGAGGAAATACTGCACACACAATTTCCTGCTCAGCAGACCTTGAATGTTGGTGTCTAAATATTTTCTCTGCATTCTTGGGAGGCCCTTAATCTTTTTGACTGTAAATGCATGTCCCTGGCAACCTAAGTCAACACATCTATACCCATGCTGGTATTTTGAACTTTTTGCCTGGATGGTAGGATGGTTTCTATGAGGAATAATTTATATTGCTCCTTGAGCATCTATAACTCATTTGCAAAAAAAAAAAAAAAAAAAAAAAAAAATATCTCTGTAGGGCTGAACATACACCATTGAAATAGAAAATTGATTTCACACTCTTAAGTATGTCCATGCCTCCATCCAACCCTTAAATGCATTGCATATCTTCATTTTTTTAAATGCACCCATAGAGCTTTCTAGCCTGCATTAAAATCGATTGTTCCAGGCTATATTTTTATGTATCACTTGTACAAATGATTCATGATAATGTGAGCAAGACTCTCTGCATTTTCGGCTTACTAAACCATTAGCTTGCTACACCCTTTATGGATGGCTTGCTAGCCGGTTATGTTAAAAAAAAAACCTTTGCAAATGATCTCTCTTGCAAGACTCTCTGCATTTTCGGCTTACTAAACCATTAGCTTGCTACACCCTTTATGGATGGCTTGCTAGCCGGTTATGTTAAAAAAAAAACCTTTGCAAATGATCTCTCTTGCTTTTATCGGCTTTACCAAGGTATGAAAATCCAACAATAGTTTTGCATAAGAAGCTACACAGGTGGTAGCTCATTTCTTCAATTAGCCTTGAGTCCCTGTCCTAATCTTGGGAGTAGAACTCTGTACTAGAGTTTGTTGCAAGATTATCCTACAAGCAACTTATTGCGTTGCATGTTTTTGGTGCCAGAGTCCATTTCATTCAAAATTCATGAATTCGATCTTCTTGCCAGTCTCCAGAGCAGCTCTCTTGAAAGCTGAAGATGAATGCATTGGACTGAAAGTTTATCTGCCCACCCCCTCACTCTGGAGCCCTCCTCCTTTTATTGAAGCCCTGGGGAACTCAGCTGTTCACACTCTTGCTTAACTTAAGCCAAGCTATGAGAGGAACTCTGGGGATTGGGAACAGTGAGTCAAGTTACTAGGTTTCATAAATCCTGAAAACTGATCAGAAAATATTACAGCGTTGTGGGTTGGCCTAACTGTGGACCTCTCTGTCTCGGCATCTATCACACGTCTGATTTCTAGAAACCCCCCACCCCCCAATGGATAAGAATAATTGCATGTGACATAATTATCTATCTTTCAGATTTATACACATTTCACTGCATTTCAAGTACCATGTATGTCTGTGCGTGTGATGAATCAAATTTGATTGGATTGGATTGGATTGAATAAAGGCATCATTGTAGGGCAAAAATATGCCAGCCTCCCTGGAGCAGCTATCTCCAAGAGTTGCATCTGTTCTTCAAGAATTATCCTTTAGTTTTGACAGGGCTACGGAAAGGACCATAAGGGGAGAAAGGAGGGGGGGTTCCGAGCTCTGTCCCCTACTGCTTGCTACGTGAGAGCCAGCACAGAGCCTGTGACTCAGCAATTACCGTAATCATCCCCAAAGCAGCCCACTTTGGATTCAGCCTGGTTTTAAGCTAGGGCTAAGGCTATCTTTTTTTTTTTTTTAAAGAGTTTTGGGTAGGGCTGAAGATATTCAGGCAACAGAACAGAAGGGCTGAGCCACCTGTTTTCTGTCATAAATCAAAGAGCAGTGCCTCTCTCACACCTCCCAGGAGAATATTGCTCAACCTTAGCCATTTTCAGATGCGTCTTCAACTCTCAATCTGAAAGTTGCTAAAGGTTGAGAAACATTTGCTCTGGGCTCTGCGGCGTTGAGATAATTCACTAGCAGAGAGTTCTGCTTGCCACCTGGGCAAATGCCTCTTTGCATTCTCTTTATCTTCCATTTGTTGTTTCTTTTTGACAACTGAGCTCGCTCCAGAATAGGCAGCACTTTTGTTGCAAAGATTAGTCATCAATTCTTTCCTTGATGTCAATATTCTGCCTGAAAACCTCTGTGGCATCTTATACAATCCTTGCTCAGAGTATCAACATTTCTATAACCCTTGCTCAGAGCCATTTCTACTGAAGGTTTCACCAGGAATATCCAAGTAAGCAAACTGGGAAGGTGCATTAGAGTCATGAGTGTGATTGTGATTGTGTCATTAAGAAATGGATTGCACCCAAGGCTGCTTTAGGTACAACCAAAATATCCCTAGCGCCAACACACCGGGCTCCTAAAATGGGTGGTTTAATTTCAGATAAGTCCAGTTTTTGTTTTTTTTTTGCTTTTGAGTAAGGAGAAAGTGTTTTGTCATTGACTTGCTTATATTTCTTCAAACAATAAACATAGGTTTTGTGAAGAAACTGCTTCAGATTAAGGTCCTGTACAAACTCAGATGGGGTTGCTTTTTAAAATATTTAAAGCTCTCTAGATCAGATGATAAAGGGTTGACTGTTTATCAGTCATGGACTGTGGTCATGTAATTGTAATCACTTTTGGGGAATTAACATCACATATAGTCTTCACATTGCATGCTAATAATCAACTACCAAGAGCTGCCCCAGGAAGGCAGTTCATTGTGTGGTATGAACACAGCCTGGGGATAACTATTATATCTCTACTCCTTCACTTGCCAGTCCTAGGTTCTTGGAATTAACATTGTTAGGTTGGCATAGGATACTCCATTTAAGATTATCTTTTTTTTTTTTTTAAAAGCAAACCTAACTCTATAGTCTCAAGCTGCTGAGCCACTGACTCCTTGCATTAAAGCACTGTTTCTCAGACTTGGCAACTTTAAAGATGGGTGGATTTCAATTCCCAGAATTCCCCAGCCCCCCAATTTTTCTCCTACTGTTCAGAATCCCACCATCTGACCTTACCCCTATCTATCATGTTGATCCTGAAGATAAAAGCAACCATGCAGGACTGGGTCAAAAGGCTTGCCTAATCCAGCATCTATTCCCATGGCGGCTCATCGATATCAGAGGAAGGTTAACAAACAGAAGATCTTCGGAGCCTTGTCGCCCATCCATCTTCCCTAGCCATTGGCATAAAAGGAATCTACCCTGCCTTTGCTATATTTTGTGTCAGGAAGTTCCCCTCCCCCAGGGGCTCTTTGGAACATCTGGGGATTCCAAATTGAGGGGGAAGGGTGCAACTGAAGTTTTTCAGCTTGCAAGGCTTGGGCAGATGTGGCAGGCAATCCAACTTTCTGGAATTTTTCCAGCCAGGTTTATTAATTTAGAATAGAATTCTGTATTGGCCAAGTGTGATTGGACACACAAGAAATTTGCCTTTATGCTCTCCGTGTACATAAAAGGAAACTGAACATTCCTCAGGAATCCTAAGATACAACACTTAATGATAGTCTAAAGGTACAAATAAGCAATCCAATCTTATTAGGAAATAATGTAAATCACAAGGATACAAGCAACAGAGTTATAGTCGTAAGTGGGAGAAGATAGGTGACAGGAGCAGTGAGAAGAATAATAGTAATGCAGACTTAGTAAATAGTTAGTGTTGCGGGAATTATTTGTTTAGCAGAGTGATGGCGTTCAGGAAAAAGCTGTCCTTGTGTCTAGTTGTTCTGGTGTGCAGTGCTCTGTAGTGTCATTTTGAGGGTAGGAGTTGAAACAATTTATG